>CM051026.1:68962895-69172895 GCA_027627225.1 Congeria kusceri | reverse complement strand
AAAATATAAAGAATTGTTTAAGAAAATTAAAACATGTATTCACAACACACAGCGAACTGCTTAAAATTGAATGTTGAATTAGAACAATACGCAAAGTAGAATAAGCAACAGTTCCCTCCTATCTACGTTTTTTTCACCAAGCGTCAACTGATCATCATGATTAAAAAAAAACACTTACAAATGATATCCGAATAAACACACATATTTTTTATGGTAAACTCAATAGAAATTGCTTATAAAATGGATATCATAATAAAATATTGTGTTCAAGCAATTTTAAAAACGGTGATGGGTTTAGGCACTCCCGCGCAATATTTGTTACACTGGTTCAATCTCGCTAATAATTTTTCCTATGCCAAGTATTCGAAATGTAACCAAAACACGCCGGCAAATACACATTAAACCTAACTTGATGTATGTGAGTTTTTTTGTCGATTAATTGACTACTTTTGAAAATATCTTAAAATACCTCCCAAATGTGGCGGATTTAGGCACTGCGCCAGTAACGTCTTCATAGATGAGCACTGCAAAACCAAAGCAATGTATAATTTTTACGGAGGAACACCTGTTTATTCTTCCTATATCATATTGGCGTTCGTCTTGACCATACTATAACATAACAAGTGTTGGGGTATCTATGAATAGGCTTTTGTAAAACACTACTCAAAATATGTAACACATTTAGAATGGCAATTCATACACAAAGGATATTATAAAACTATAACAAAACTTTTAGAATGGCTCACAACTTCACATATCCAATCATTGTAATCCTACACAATCGTAATGCATTATTTCTTTTATAATTAACATATTATTTCCCCTTTTTTATTTACAGAAAATGAAACGCACGTGTTAGCAATATTCAACTCTGTTTAAGTTAATTACGATGCATGAGAAATTAATGATGATATATAATGGCCAATTCAGCTACTAGGGGAACTAGCAACCCTGAAGTCCGATAACATCCATGAATTATAATTTTAAAAACATTTCTTTGTTTTTAAATTACAAGAAAATGCTTTTAAGCATAAAGTTCCGTAAGTCAGTTCCGTAGAAGAATGTGATAAAAGTACTGCACGCAACACGAACTGTATTTGTATTCAACTTTTAATTACCAATATGGGTAAACAACTAAAATGTTCTAAATGTCTTACACTACACTCAACACAAGTTATAACGCACCAAACGAAAATTGTTTTAGTTTTTGTATTTATACGAATTTCAGCTTGTCGTGTCATCTTTGACTATATTAGTTATAAATGCATGTGTTCATACCAAAATATTGGAAAATATATGATCGAATTTTGATTTTACCATGGCGCAGCTGAAATACGTAATTCAAAAGTTATAGCAGCTTTAGTCCGTAGTGCGTTATAATTGTGTTTTAGTATTATATAATGCACACTTTGTGCAGCCCAGAATTTAATAATGGTTTCAAAATACGGTACGTCTTGGTAACGACATGTATATTGCGTTGCTGTATATTCAATGTAAGGAAGTTTTCATGCAAGTATGAATAACTGGACGTATGGTTGGAAGTATGAATGACTGGACGTTTGCCTGGAAGTATGAATGGTAGTATGAATGACATTACGAATGACTGAACGTATGTCTGGCTGTATAAAGCCATACCGTATGACTGGAAGTATGCCTGGCGGTATGGCTGGAAGTATGATTGGAAGGATGACTGTACGTGTGTCTGGACGTTTGTCTAAAAGTATGTATGTATGTTTAAATGGAAGTACGCCTTGCTGTTTGAATAGAAGTATGTCTGAAAATATTCTCGTATGAAAGTATGACGAGACGTATGACTGGAAGAACACTTTGAAACATAGCTGAAATATATCTGGAAATATGACTGTATGTTTGTCTGGAAATGTAACTTGAAGAACATGTATGATCTGAAAGTAATCACAGTGCAACTTTGAATGTAAGTATGATTTGAAGTTTGACTTAAAATATGGCTGAATGTATGGCTCGAAAAACGACTGGATGTATGACTGTAAGTATACCTTGAATTATGTCTTAAACTATGGAAATGTAATTTTGAAAGTATGTCTGAAAGTTTCTCTGAAAGTATGACTGGATGCATGTTTGGAATAATGTGTCAGTGTATAGAAGTATGACTGGATGTATGTTTGGAAGCATCTCTAGACGTTGTACCGAAAGTATGACTGGACTTATGACTAAATGTATGACAGAATGTACATCTGGATGAATGACTGTAAATACGAATTAATGTATGTGTTGTTTTTTTTTTGTTTTTTTTTTGGCCCCGATCGCCTTCCTTGCCTATCTTTCATGTCCCTTTTTGACTTATTCTGGCCTCCGCTGGTATGGCACTGCAGCTGTATTTATCTGTAGTACTTGCATATCTTCATCCGTAGATACTTATGATTTCGGGCCATGATTCAGCATCCTAGTTGTTTCTGGTGTTGCACTGTTTTCTCTAGCAGTCCCTAGCCACAGCTCCACTTAGACTACTTATGTTTTGTCCATTTTACATCCACTTTACATGCACACTGATAACTGTAAGTCACATAATTGGACATGGGAACTTTTAACACTTTTTAACACTTCCTTGTGGTCAGTATGATTTATTGTGGTATGTCATTTGGGCACATGTTTGTCATTTTTAATATTCCTGCAGCGGTCGGGATGCTTCCAGGTACTACCAGTTTATACCTCACAACAATCGGATGCAGAGTCTGGGGTTACTTTCAAGTTCACTAGCGTTTTTTTGCATATGCTTTGTAACCACTTTGATCTTATGCAGTCTGCTTGACAAACCTTGTCACAGGTCAGCAACGTGTTATTCAGGAATTTAGTGCTAGGCATTTCTGACAGTCCAGGGTGTTTTTATTATAGATGATAAATGTGTGTAATGATTGGTGAAGAAAGTGAAGGATGAAAGTGGGGACCAGGTTCCGGACCGGGAATTGAACCCCGGACCTTCCGCTCTCAAGTCCAGTGTTTTACCACTAGACCACAGAGGATGCATTTCAGGACGTATGACTGGGTGTATGAATGGATGTATGACTATAACCGGATGTGTGGCTGATTATATCAATGAATGTATATATATAATTAAACACGCTTGAATATCATGAACCGTGGCTTTCGACCTCTCGGTCTTTATCAGCGGCATTTATGCATGTGATTGTACTTTTAAACAATTAAACGGAAGTGACATTGTGACGTTGAACGCCAACGTTCGAATTCGCGCCATTTCCCGATCGACCAGCCCTTGGTGTTGACTCCGTATGGTTCGACGTCTTAAGCTTCCACTTCCACAGCTGCTCCTTGTCTTCCGGTACCCATCGAACCCGTTGAGCTTATCGAGACCCATGATCCGGAATTCCCCGACATTGTGGTCGTTGGTCTAGAAGTGCTCGGCCACGGGGTCATTGTACCGTGTGCGTATAGTCTGCAGATTAAGGAGGTGTTGCTGGTGTAGACTGTCTCTACCACGTATATGAACTAATGCAGCGTTCACAGTGCACCGCGTACACTACATTGGTGGTTTTGCAGGTTACCTCGTTTCTCACAGTGTACTTGTTGCCACCTATTTCTGTGAACTCACCGGCCTAAATCATATACGGACAGATCGCACCGCACGGTCCGCTCCTGTTTGTCCTCCGGAAGAACAATATGTTATGTTTCTTGTGTACTAGTATGTCTGCCAGGTTACAGTGTCTTCTGAGTGCTGCCACCGGAGGTTCAGGAAACACACTTTTCATGAGGTCAGATGTGTGGAATGTCGGCAGGTGCTTCCGGAGAATGTGACCGACAGTTGGTAGCGCCCGTGAGATAGTGGTCACAAGCGGTACTCTTGAAGTGCGTTATGCGTGCGCATTGCTGTGTAAAATGACTTCCCGTTTCTTACAATCAACTTCACTAGTTCCGCCTCCACGGATCTGTCATTGTACCCTCTCTTAGCCAGTTGCGTCTTGATTCCTTAAAATCCGCCTCCTTCGAGCATATGCGTTTTACTTGGCCGTATGGTATGGCCTTTTCCGTAGCTTCTGTGTGAAGGTATAGGTGCCTATATGTTGGCTTGGTGTAAAGGTCGGATTTAAGCCTTCCAGTTCGGACTGAAGTCATGGTGTCCAGGAACTCGAGTTACTCGGTAGAGTAGCGGAGCTCGAGCTTTATCCGTGGGTGGGTAGATTTTCCTGCTGCATGAAATTACTTCAGCGCCTTCAATCCATGCGTCCACAAGTTCCAAGCATCATCAACGAACCGGAAGTAGGCAAGGAGTTGTTTTTTTCGATCGCCAAAACAGCTCTTGTTTCAAGGCTCCCATGACCGTTGACGCGTAATGCATGCCCAGGTGTGACCCAATAGCCATTTCATCTGTGTCCCCCACTAAAGGAAATGGTGTTGTTATTCAGGCCATGTCCATCATAATGATAGCATCATCAGTTGGTATGTCCGGATCCTCTTGGCCATTGAGAGCCTCGATAGCTGCAGCACGGGTCTACACTCTCTGAACACTCGGGTGAAGCGCCTTTACGTCTAATCAAAATAGAATAGTACCCTCTGGTAGCGGTTGTTATACTGTTGTATTTTGTTAAAAAAGTCGGTTGTGTCTGTAACATACGACGGAAGTGACGTCACATTGTACCTAAATTAATATGCCACTGTCTCCAACATCCGGCCGTTTATTATTGTGCGCAGAGGCATCCCAGGTTTATGAAGCCTACCGGAAGTTCCGTCGCTGTTTATGATATACCATTTTTAAGTTGTCATTTGACTATTTCTTGTACAGTGTATCTGCTACTGTGTCCACCTTGTTTTGCACAGTTCTTGTTTTGACTTTCACATCCTCGACGTATGTTGCACTGTCGTATGTTTTACGTTTTAATTTATTCACATATCCTTCCTTGTCCATAATAACTATCCCTGACCCATGGTCAGCAGGCCGAATCACAATGTCGTCGTCATAGAGAACTTCGTTTATCGCGTGTTCTTCAGACTTGCTAATACTAAACTTAAATTGTATTTTTATCTCGCAAATAATGTCGTATTTTACTGCTTTGAGATACGCGTCTAGCCACTTGTCGCGCCCTTGCTTCGGAGTCCATGTTGATGGCGTCTTTGGTTTCTTCCTCGGTCTCTCAGTCTTCCCCTTTTGAGTAAAAATACTCACGAAGCAGCATGCGGTGTTCCCATGTCGAAGGTCCGTACGCAATTTGCCTGTGTCTATAGTTCGCCGTGTAGCTACTTACGTCCCTTAGACAAAAAGATATCTGCGCTTCTGTCAGCCACTTTTTAGACAAGTTGGTATCAACATCCGGTTGAAGCGCAGATCTTATTTTTGACGTTTTATCAATTTTACTCCGTACTGTTTCCTTATCTTCTTGAATTGTGTTCTTTCATTCTGAAGGATTACATTAACGTGCTCATTTTCAAGACGAACACAAATACATTTTTGGTTGGGTGAACTGTGTTCATCAGGAAACTTCAACCAACTGGAGCGCCCATAGCTGCATTGCTTTACTAAGATGTCGACGTTGTATATGGTAGAAGCCGCTAATATTTCCGCCTCAGTAGCCCAAGAGCGAGTACCACCATTACATTGTTTCATAAAAATAACATGTCCATCGTAATCACCATCGATATATTGTTCATCTTTTCCGTTGCGTGCACACTATGCAACTAAAGCCAAGCGACAATTCGGCCATATTGATATTCGTAGTAAGATGACGTCATAAGCACTTTTTACTGATGACGTCATTATAGTTAACATGCAAGATAGCGAACAAAAATGAAATAGTGGGAAACATTCGATATATTATTAAACTTTATAATGAATGTTATTATTATAATATGAAGAATTAATCAATTTTAATCTTACAAATTATCAATATATGGTTATATTGATTTGATATAACATGGCATTTAATAATAATGAAATAAACAATGACTTATATTAATGACATAGAGATTGGTACTCAACATACATAGTAACAAATAAATAAAGTGATTTAAGAACAATCGGCTATGTCATAGAAATATTGTCAAAAAAGAAAATAATAGCTAAGTTATTATAATATACTTACATAACCACCTCGTGACTTGTTGCATCCACTTAATTCTTGTTGTAGTTATTGTTGTAGTCTTTGAGCTGGATGATACACTATTCCTGATTGATCAGTGGTCAGGTATCAGAACCAATAAAATCAATTTCGCGGATAATCCATAGCAACCCGCTTTTTGTGCAGTATTTAATGTATTATATTTTCTGTCGGAAGGTTTGCAAACTTCCGCGCTTTGTAGATTCCACTGTTTGGTCTGTGTTTTATGTTCACTATTTACGTCGGAAGATCTGCAAAGCCGTCCGAACAAATGTCCTGCAAATTGCTTAAAGTAAAATAGAGATCTAGTATCGTTCTGCCCATCGAAAAAGGCCCGCGCTTTTTTTATTTCGAGTTCTACCCGTCGGAACGAATGTTGTAGAAATTGCTATTTATAAGTATCTGCTTTCCGTCGGAAAATATTGATTCCCGAAATTCCAACATATACCATTATTATACTTATATTAGCGTTGTTTTTATGAATATGAATGTTCCGAAAAATAAAAATCTCCGGAATTCCTTAAGTTACTATATATTTTAATGTCTTTAAGTGGGGGTCACCAGAGGCTTTCCGCTATGTTTATACACAAGTTACTGATTATTTGAATGATTTAGTTTTCTTTCTGCTAAATGCTAACATTAATTTGGTCTGTTTGTTCTTCGGTTTATAGACGATTAAACTCGCCAGTGGTAGTATGCATTATGTCATCATTTACATTTAGTTATCAAACTATTCATGTCATTCAGAAAAAATGACAGTTATATTGACACTATTATTTTACTTAAATTAATGTGTGAGTTTTTGTTGCCAATATTTTATTCTTTAAGTTACGGTATACAAAAATAAACACAAACTATTATGCAATTTTGATACATCGTTATTACATAGTCTAATTATATTTGTTAATCCCGTCGTAGGCCGTGCCTAAAATCATATAATAAATATACGTGTACTATTCAAAGCGGCTGGGCAGCCGCGCTAAATTAAATTAAAATATATAGTAACTGTCGGATTTGCATTTTCCTTTCTGAACATCCGAAAAAAATCCCCAAAATACATGTGTATTTATATATAACAGCAACAGGTATAATATTCGTTTGATTGATATCACCTACACCCGTACACTGCGTTGTCGGTATTGTAATGGTTAGATAATTCGTTGTACGTAACAAACCATCGTTTTTAGCGTACGCCTGTCTGGATACTTCAAGTAAAATGATGACGCCAGTACTCCCAATATAAATAAGACACAGTAAAAAATGTTATCATCGTAGCGGATCCATGGTCTAGTGGTATCGCACTGGCTTGACAACCTAGGGGTCGTAAGTTCAAACCACCGCTACACCCTAGCACACAACATGTAAGTCGCTTTTCACACGGGGCGTTAAAATGAGGTGCAGCGTTCTAGGTTATTTTCCCCGGTCACTAGTAAAAACAGGGTCGCCTTTGGAACGGGGTGTCTCCTATACGTATATTGCACCCGTAACCAACTAACAAGTATTCTGGGGTTATGGCCGTATGTGAGTGAATCCCGGTGCACTCGATACAATTTCACTATATATGCTCTTGCTGTCATTTCGGCAAAACCAGTATGTTTCATAACGTGTGCTTCGACTTGAGTAGGCAAAAAATCGCTCAAGTCTGTGAGTGGAAATCGGATAAATTCTTCGATTTCAGACAGTGGGTCAAAGAAAAACCGAAGAAAAAAGACATTAGCAAGACGATAATGCGCTGGATAATAGTGTATTGAGTACGTTGACGAGTCCTTGAAAAAAACGGAACTTCGTATCATAAGCATTTAGTCGGCAACGTTAACAGAACCGTAAGGGAAGGTAACTCCTGCGTGGACATACGAGTGATACAACTTTGGAAACCGGAGGATCTACAGAGATATCTTGCATAAAAGGATTGTGTTTTAGGCCGATATAATACCAGCGTCTCAAAACGCCATTATCGACATATGAATTGCCATACCGGAACTTAATAGGTACTACCAAGCGCTTTCCAAAGCGACCACTAAAACTCGGATATATAAGGTGTTCGGACTTTAGTCCAAACGATTGTATGAGCTAATTAAACATGATTACCAACCTTGTAAGCACAATCAGATTTAAAGGTGATATTAATTTAATGACTCTAGCGAATACAACGAGGAATTTACTGTACCACCCGTCTAGGTATTCCGGCACATTAAAATTATAGTCGTCGATCTTGTTCACCACATTGTACATCTCCACAGTGTAGTGCCCCATGTGAGTTGGTATTCCATTGTTCGATATTTGGATTATCTACGGCTAACTATTACCCATGATCTGTTGGTCAGATTAAACGACCGTGGATTCATGGTAGGGTGTTATTTCCATGTCTCCGTCATCTTCCGACCAGCGTCGACAGGTATTTTCCGGTTTGTCGCCGGTAGCATTGCTCTTCTTCGGGCAACATTTGTGGCGTGTTTTTGTAAGTGATGGTTGTCCGTTAACATGATGCCGCAATCGTCGCACATTTTAATGAGCCATGGTATATCGAGCATTGTGGCGTTTCTGCCCTTCTTCCGTGTGGGTCAACTTTCCGGCCGGCAAATTCTTCATTGCCGCATTGCAACTGTTTCAGTGACGTTATCTCGCGGCATCTCTCTTAAAACATTGAACACGTCGGCGCGTATGCGTGTGGTCGGTTTAATATCAGCAATTGGGTACCCGTACGGCTGTCGAAAGGCGTCCTCGAAATGACGTAGGAGCTGTTGGGAATTGTTAGGGTACATTTGTCTTGCCAAGGTCATGCATTACTTGATGTCTGTTTTCGGGGTCGTTGAATAATACCAAGTAATGGCAGTGTCTCTTCTGCGTGGGATATTTGCTGTAGTATAGGTTCTAATTGAACTCGATGACACATGCCTGTGTTGACTGCCTTCAGTAAACAGGTCCGTCACTCTCGGATCCTTGGCCGCGTCTATTGCCATGTCGTCCAATAATATCATGTCCTTTCTTTCATTTTAAATGACTTTCAAATGACACATCAAATTGACACTCCCTGATTGACCACTTCAAAAGTACCTTACATTTAAAATAAATATATAACACTCAGCAAAATTAATAGATATTTATTTTGAAATAAATCGAGCTGGAACATTAATCAAACTAGTGTGTTGAAAACATAAGTTCAAAAACATCTCAATGTTCAAGTGTTTCAACAATACTTTTCAATGCATTAAACATGTCCAATTACTGTCCATAAGAAAAGATATCTTAGTAGAATTCTGGCAGTAAACATGATTTCGTTCATATTAAGAGAAATATGTGTCCCCAACGAATGCCTATAAGCACATCCCTCTGCTTATCGATGACGGATATTCAAGATGAATATGCCAAACGCTAACAATTTCATACGAAATTAACGCAGGTTTATGCCGATTTATCAGCCTACTTACATACCATAAGCTAACACTTGTATACGAAGTTATCGCAGGTTTATGCCGATTTATAAGCCTACTTACATTACACACGCCGGAGATTAGTATATTATGATGTCTTTACTAATTATTGATCAAATGGGCGGTTTTCAATGTCAAATAATGACTTTAGATTCTTTATAACAATGTTGAATGAGATGTCGACTGGCAAAGTCATTCAGATAAATTAATAAATCGTAATCGTAAACAAGATGAGTCCGAAGATTGTTTTAACACAATTAATGATATTAATCTGGTGCGGTAGAACAGCTCCGGATGTACATTACCTAAAAATATAACGATAAGCTGAATAAGAAACTGAACAAGAACTGCACAATGGACAAAGACTTTATTAACAGATAAAATAAACCGTTTATTGACAGTATGTGCTTATATAAAATTACCAGATAAACAAGGATGAACGTGTCCAATTCCAATACCAGGAAAACACAAAACAGATAAATTTAATTACCAATGCCTATTACTATCAGGATAAATTTTATAAATATTTGTCTGGCTTGTTTTAACCAGAATGCAATGGTTACCAACTCAAATAAAACCGAGCACAAAAATGAAGTTACCATTATGATGATTTGCTGGTTAAACCCATCAGAATGCAAAACAACATGTACATGTAATTGTCTTCTCAACAATCGAAAATTTGGTTGCATGTTTCAATGTTCAAATATACTTACTGACTCAAAAATACATACATTGCATTTAAATATACATAACATCTGGACTTTTTGCACGAAATCATGAATATATATGCAAGCTTCCGAATGCATCATCGGAATAAAAAAAAAACAGTTATATATTGTAAATAAATTGCACTATATAGTTTTCAGGACAAACCGTTACATACAATTTTAACTAAAAATGACACAAGAACGTTGCAGCACCGTTTGTACTAAACATGTTATGTACACAATACAAATATAATACAACAAATATATTTTAAAAGCAAATATCACTAGCACAATGTACACTTAAATATTGTCTTTAAAATTCAAAAAGCACATAACAAATAAATTGTAAATACCTACGACATTAGATATTTGACATTAAACTTTCCTTAGCACATTGTCTGTACACAATTCCAAAAACACAGTTCTATACAACAACTTCAAATTCTTCTGTACAATCTGAAATATGCATCCATGTCCAATGCACGCATTTTTATAATAGTTTACAATATATACAAAGACTAATTTTACACTTTATGTCATTGTTTTTACATTTCCTTCAACTGAACATGTCCCTGTACTGGGAAAATGTTCAACTATAACCCAAGACCTATCAACATCCCGTCTGCTCTTCCAAACAGCTTGCGCTACTGCTTTTCTCTGAAGATATAGAATGCATGCACATATATGTATTTTATTAAGTTAATAACCATCTGGGCTCAGTTGCTCAACACTTTAACGGCCAATTAAGCTAACAGCATGTTAAGATTGAAATAAAGCAAATACTAAAAGCTACTTGTTTATCAAACATGTGGTACATTATTAAGCATTATTAAACATTTTGTTTAGAATACACTCGCAGCATAAAATTGTAACGTTTCATTAACATAAATAAATCAATCCAAAATCTAACGGCTGTTAGCTTAACTTGCTCTTAAAGTTTCTATAAACTCATCTCTGATGGCTTCTCAAATTTTAAAATATGTACGTACCTGTGTCTGTGTTCTTTTTGACTTCACTGTAAAGGCAGCTGTCAGATTCCACTCTCCACACCACGGGAGCCCTAATACAAAATATGTAAACACAATAATAGCATATGCCAATAGCTATATTTAATATAAGGTATCTTCTAAAACGATGCCAATAAACCTAAAATGATGTCATATTAAAATGAGATATTATTTGGGTATACATTTAAATAATTAGTTATATATATCATAATTAGCAAACTATGCTATTATACCGGTATTTTATGTAAAACAAAACAATAATAAAACAGAGAGATCACCAGGAGAAAAAACCTTATTATCATCCGTTAGTCATTAATCTTAGCTACGTGACCGATTGCTTATACAATACGTACAACACATTACGGAACATAACAATGATTGAAACTTGGTCACCGCCTTGAACGGTCAGTGCAATGCATTGGGATTAAAATGGATTTCACACTTAGCCCTCAACTATTATATGTTAATATAAATTAAAACACTTATTATTACCGGTTTGAACAAGACGAACACCCAACTTGTCCACCTTCAGAAATACAAAAATCAACAACGGACTATTTAAACTATATTAAAATAGGTGTTTAGTATAAAAACTTCGAATCAAGTTGTAAATTCAGTCAACGCATTTACATGACAACCGTTTGTTTTTCATATATATTTAACAATGTAATAATTAAATATTTACTTGATATTTTACTTACCAGTTTCGTTGTAGTTCCTCTTGTTAACCACGCTATACACATAGTCATCACTATTACTCTCTTGCCTTAAAGTGGTCAAAGACACACACAACGCAAATTCAATGTAAATTATGAAATAAACAAAAAATCTTATAAGTACAAAATACAGTTAAGAATAAGACTCATTACCAGCGTACTACATTGTATCTCAATTCTGCTTTTGTTTACGTAACCATGTATACTACTCGACTTCATTTAATCAGCATATGTTATTGTTATTGTTAATATGTATACATTGTTAAGGACTACTAAATATTTAAGAAAAATTATAATCATAATCATATAGTACGTATAGTAAGTAATACATGTCAACTTACGACGTCTTTTCTGATGGAACGGCGTCTGGAACATATTAAACAGTAGTGTTTTCTTTTCGGATGAATTCATGATAAATTGCAGAGCACATATTTCAATCAAAATCGGACTTCCACAAAAGTGTGTTATATTTATTTCTAGTCGTGTAGGAGACATTCATTTGTATGTGCAAATACTGTTTCGTATCAATTTGCTGTTTCAATTGATCTGTAATATAAAGGGTAAAGAAAATTGCGTTTAGTACCTTTGTGTTTGTCTGGCGTCCTTTTCGGCTTGCTTACAATGCTGTTATTGCAATTGTCTGGCCTTTTCTTTCTGTTGACGACGCTGTAAGTGTAGTCGTTTGGAATTTTCCTTTTGTTGACAGCGCTATCATCTGGTATTTTCTGGATGTTGACATTGCTATCATCTGGTATTGTATGTTTGCTGACATCGCTTGGCGTGTCTTTTGGTCGTTTCGTTTTCTTGACAACGCTGTATGTGATGTCTTCTGATCTAAGCTGCGGTTCATCAGTGTGCGTCCTATATTGAACGTGTGCTTTTTAAAATATAAACTGTGTGAAACATCAGCTGACTCCACAGGAGAGAAATTCTAATTAAATGTATACGGTCATTTATTTAAGGCGGCGAGTATCCAATCGCCAATTCTACGCAACAATACAAAATACAAGAAACACTACATGCACACATTTCATAACAACAGTTGTCGTCATTATTATCATATAGTGTAAATATGTAGCAGTGATTCAATTAATGATGTGCCAACTTTGTGAGCGATAGACGTGAGTTAGATCTTCAGCGAAGAATTATAACAGTGATTTTCAATTGACACCATCCGCATTAGTTCAAAAGGTGTCCCTAGGCTTTGCTGTATTACTACCAGATCTATCAAAAATAATTTTATAGAGTACAGGATATGCTGTATGACTTCTGATATTGATGTGAAATAGCTCTGGTATTTAATATGAGAAATGGATTCAATACTTACGTTGCGTTATAACGCGAAGGTGCAGTTACTGAAGATAATAATTAAAAAATTACATATAACACCGTTTATGAACTAAAACAGGGAATACATAACTAGAATATACATGCATGTATGAAGTGATGATATGTAATACAGAACCGTTAAAGGGGCATATTTTTACATGATCATTGGATTTAACATGGTATACATGTACCATGCAATAACTTAAATAGTTATATATAACTGGGCATGGTAGACGACTGCATGCTCCGATATATGATAATAACAAGCCTGTATGTTGGTTAGCTCACGATAACGCTTCAAATGTTGTAACAACAATAACACACGACAATAGTTCAACACGTAAGTATACAACAACTTTTTAATCAAAGAATGGATATTACTGTTAAGATTTGAAGCGTTTAAATATCCATTTTTGACATTATTTAAAAACTTTTCAACAACTATATAATATGTTGATCGAAAAACAGTTGGAGACTGCCTTATAGTTATAAGTGTTGGGAACGTCGATGTCTCTTTACCTGCAAAAGATGGACCAGGCTGTTTAACGCCGCTGTAGAGAGGGTCATCCTCAAAGGTGTCAGGCTGTGTAACGCCGCTGTAGAGAGGGTCATCCTCAATGGTGTCCATGTCAAGGGAATAGTGTGGATGTTGCTTGGAGCTGTGTAATCAATTAAGAGAATATCACCTGCATGCGTGTTAATTACATTTATCAGTTGATGTCATCTATACCCGAAACAGATATTACTGTAATGTTTAAAATTTTCTGTATGACCCAATTAACATTGTAATAAACAGTTAATACAAATGTCTGCTATTTGATCAAAACGATCCAGCACATGGTCGCCACGTACTAGAAAATGTATGGCATTATAACACAATATCTATCAAAATTGTGTAATAAAAAGTCAAAGCAACCAGTTGTTAGGTCCAAATGCGGATGCCTGATCTTGATCTGAAAATAAACACAACTTGACATATCAATGGGGAGCCTGAAGACTCATTATCATCGAAAGTTAATATGCTAAGCTGTTTATATGGTTATTTAGTGTTAATTCAATTCAAGACGGTTAAATTTGTGTGGATAATTGTATGTTGACCTGTAGTCTTTTTGCTGCCACGACCTTCCTCCAATATTTTGATACTTTCAGAATACGTTTCATTGTCGAAGGCATGTGACATTTCCGCGATCTCTGTCGACGATGAGATACCTTGCACAATTCCATTATTGTGTAACACGTCCTCTGGGAAATTTCCTGCGTATAAAAATATTAACATCATGTCCCGGAATATAGTACGTAAAAAAATAACAATATAGACAGTATATAATAGGGAAGTTTTAAATCACGAGCTTACCCTCAAAAAAGGCGTAATTGGCTCCTATGTTCATATCAGAATTAGCAGCATGTCTAAAAACAATGTGTATTTATAAGCAACATGTCTAGGGGAAAAGAAAAAGTGTACAATATTATCAAAACCATATTCAGCGGTCTTTAATTTAGCTTTATGTTTCAAAATCAATGCATTACTATATGCAATTTAATAATCATGCATAGCACGTTTGTATAACATTTTATTTGCGAATACCAACGATGAAAGGTAACTTAAAGTTTAGTTTTAGTTAAGTTTATTTCATCCATACTATAATAGGTAAAAATGTTAACGCACATAATAGGAATATGTTACATTTAAGCTGAAACAACAAATGGGTCAACATAACCTTAGCTGACCGATCAATTGTACTAATAATAAGTCAGTTGAAAGGATTATATAATTGACAGTAATTGACATTAATGTCTGAACATTTCATTTATATTTGTTAATGAAAAAGGTTTGTATGGTCCATGTAAATGTGTGTTTGGAGATTTGCCTAGTATAGTAATTACTAGTTGTGAAAATAGTATATGTAAACCAGTCTTACATTCAATTCATTTCCCCTGTCAGGTGTCGCTGAAAAAAAAAACAATGCATTATTACATGCATAACTGTTATATATATATATATATATATAGATAGATAGATATAACGTACAATTTAATTATTCAAAAAAGGTATCTTTTTAATCGAATAACCTTTAACTCAATTTTAATCTACCACTTATGAACAACTTTTGCATTTAGCGGCGAAGTTGTTATAAACATTTCCCAATTTCCTTTCAACTAGGGCTTGCAATTTTTCACTTAAGCAAACTTGTTTTCTAGTCGCAAACATCTTCTTTCATGTATATACAAGTGATATTGGGATATTACAATTTCCTCTTTTAGCCAGTCGGTTGCAGAAGAACGTTACTTAAATATTTGCGGAGGGCGTGGTTCGAAAGTAGAAATGTCCTTTGCACAGTGTTTACCAAACACAACTTGTGATTGTCGTCGCACGTAGCGTTACGTTCTTCTCCTCCATAGCGCGAAATTACGGAACTGTTTTGTATATATGTATATATGGGCAAACGTTGCTTTTCTCTCTGAAAATATAGTCTGAAAAAAGGGACCAATTTACTGCACTTTTCATCTATGAAGTTATTTTTAGAAGCCAGTACGTCTTTGCATACGAACATTAAAGCAGAATGATACTAGCGTGTCCGTTCGTGTTTTGCTAATATCCAACCACGACTTGTAAATAAGTCTCAAGAAGTATATGATAGTTATTATTTCAATCTGTAAATATCAACTATTACGTTTGGAATTGTTATTAAGCTTCATATTTAAAGATTTAATCCTAACTTGAATAACACATATTGGTACTCGAAGCGTTTGCTAACAAATAATATACAATTGCCATACATGCACATTATAAATAGCCTATTTAACATACAAAGTAGCTAACGATAATACGTATGTCGTTAAATCGCAATAATGGAACAACGGTTGATGTTAAAGCGAACGGGATATATTGTTTTCTTTAAACCCCAAAATATGATATATATCATCACACTATATATAATTGTACGATGTACAGTATAATGATAGAGCTTAAAGAAGGACTGTCTTATTTTTTTATAGATATGTTTCTGGTCTCTTTCGTTATCCAGCAGCATAATACGTTGTAGATAAAATAAACAAACGTTTACAACGACAAAAATGTGTATATATTTTCCGTCGATTCATACTTACTGCAACGACTACATTCGGCCAACAGTTGATCTGACCAGTGGATGCGCTCTAAATAAATGTATATAATTGATTGCTGCGCAGCAAACTATTACTTAAATCTTTCTATTCATTTGCATTTATGAACATAATTTATTTATTTAAAAAAATAAAATTACATCAGAAGAATAACTGAATGTGTGTGTGTTTTGTTTAAGCGCACACTAACATTAGTACGTATGGTTTAAACGAGAAATTTATAGTGATCACTCGCGCAATTGAGGATTCCAATTGGACAGCATTGAAAACGATTTTCCCAACTTTTAACAACGACTCGTCTCAGTTGATAATGTCTTATTATAGTGTTGATGCAATAACTTCATAGAGGGATGGGCTACCCTGTTTGCTATAGGTTTCTGGTTATGTATAATTTCATATTAGAAACACTTAAGAATGATAAAAGTTATATACATATCTCAACTATATTAACTAGGATGTCACTTTCTGCTTACATGTATTTTTTGTTCAAGAATGTTTGTACCTTTTGTGGAACGAAGATAAACCCACATTTCATCTTTTGTCCGCATTGTGGTCATCGTGGTAAGTGCAAGTAACTTATTTGATTAAATACAGTACAGTGTTCATGAAGATGTGGTATAACTAGAACTAGACCATAGATGAAATGCATACAAAATGTGAGAAAATCAATTAAAGTACGATAACACTAACGAACGCATAAACGTAGAAGCACTAATTAACAATACTTTCATTTGAAAAATACTAATGTAACCGATTGCAATTCACACATACAAGACCTATATCAGTTGGCATAATAGCAATGAGACAGGGAAATGGCAAATACATTCCATTTCCATGTTACATATAATGTTATTTTAATATCGTAATATATATTTAAAAATAAAGAATTGATAGTCCGTTTAATATTACCAATATTTATTTACCTATACATTTATCATTAAGTACATGAAGTGATGTTCTTAATATTTTACCAGTACATGTATCTTTACATGAATGTTTATTCAGATGACAGGAACAAGCCTAAAACAACAACTGCAATTATTGATGTCTATGAAATAAAGCCTTTGAATAAAGATAATACTTCATAAGATGGTAATACATGTGTGTTGTGTTACTTGTTCTGTATTTGTTGAAGTTTGTATTTAAATACTTGGTAAATATCATAGCATGACATGTCATTCCCTTTGAATACTTAAAAAAACGAGTACTGTAATCCAAAATAATAGTTTGGCATACTATGGTTACAGGAAACTGCTATTACAATCTATTCAAGGCATTACATCCAGGTATATATACCTACTATCAATAGTATCCGTGCTGTTCTTCCATAACTATAATTCAGACGCATAAGCTAAATTGGTATAATCACACGCTTGATTTAGTTTCTTTGGTTATATTCAGGTTTTGTTTCCCATTTGTATTGATACAATATCTGTACTGTTACTGGAAATCGTTATTCATCGATTTCACGCTATTACACCATGGAACTTAATATATTCATCGTAATTGATTTGTAGTACATAAAGATCAGTGTCAGGTTGATTTTTACGAGTTATAAGTAGCAATTTAAAACAACCAAAACTGTAAAAAAAATACCAAAAATAGAATCATACAATTGTTTGCCATTTAATAGGTTTATGCTGCTACACCAAACTAAGGCCCTACACAAAGAAATTATTGTTCACCGTGTATTGTTCGTCTGTTTCATGTTTTGCTTTAATATTTTTAGACGATGTACGCAGTTGTAACAGCATTTAGCTATTTATTGAACGTGTTACACATCTTAACAAATCAGACTTTTTGGTTGTTGTATGCTGGCTTGCATCAATGTGTGTTCAGCCCGTGTACATATTGTAAAACCTTCTTTGCTCTGAGGTGCTTTAAAATAAAATTACAATAATATCATAGTGTTAGCTTGTTTAGTTTGTACATAGCTGTATGTATATTACTGCATTGTTTGTAAAAATTATTCACACAACGTAGAACACAAAAATCCATGTTATTTAACTCAGATCTGTTCTGGACAAAATTCAATAATCATGTTTCTCATCTCCTTTGGATTGTCATATGCTTCTAATTTTCATTTTTCCGCTTCCTCGTTGAAGGCAGTAAAAGCCAAAAGTATAATTACATAAAAACAATATATGATAACGAGTTTTAAAAATAAGTTAATCCTCGCTCAATTAACTCGTCAAGCATTGATATATTGAATAACTGCTGCTTTAATACCGGATATTGGTTAGGGCGAAATCAGCGCCAATCTGTAAAGCGTTCTATCTAGGGACGATTTGTTTTTATCAGAAACATAATTAGCGACACCTTGGAAGAACTGAATAAAAGCTATTAGGAACATCTTGAATCATCTATTTTTGATCAAGCAAAAGAGATCGACATGCAGAAATGAAAGATGGGATGCTCAAAAAAATACACTCGGCGAGATAACACAGAAAACACATGAACTGAAAGCCCTAGCGCAGCATGGTCGGCAAAACAGTGTACGATAAACGGGGCTCTCAAATGACTCTGACCATCAGTTATTTGCCACCATAATCGAACAGATTGCAACGTTAATTTCCACAAAAAATCCATCCGTAGGACATTGATGTCGCGCATAGACTCAGAAAATTCACTTTAAACATAAACAGTACCGTCATCGCCAAATGTGTCAGGCAACAAACGATTGACATTTTGATTTATATCGATGAGAACCTAATCAAGACTTATGCCGCGATTCTCGCCTAGCTGAGGATTACGGAGCCAGGCTTAAAATGGTATGCTCTACGCATTGCTTTTTTATAAATATGCTTATGCTATATTTACTAACATCTTTATTATCTAACTATAATAAACCATGTTTTTCATTTTCTTTGATTTAGCGTATACAGTTTCACATAGTATTGTAAATACTGTGTATACTGTATAAAACGATACATTTGCTTCGATAATTATATGACCCTGTTAACATAAATTAGCACAATAATTTTTGTTAGAAAATACAAAGTTATACGGATTGCATTCAATATATTGTTAACTATATAGCTTAAATCAAATTCAATATAGCGACATAATTATTTTTCTTAAGGAATAGATAAAGGAAATAACTCATAAATATTAAAGGTATGCAAAAAGCGATACAATATCGAAAAAGGGTTTGCATTTGAAAAAATGTATATCAACAATATCATTATCGCTTATCGTACTGTTTTTACAAACAAGTTCTACATTTTAATTTTTGTTGTGCTCAAGCTGGTTGTTATAGTTAATGGTGTTCACCTTTTGACAACCATACGACTACGTATCATTTCGAAAATAATAGTTGCATGTTATGTTTTAAGCATTTCAATAAAACTTTTATTTAAAAATTGTTGCAAAACTAATGTGCAAACCAAAGTTGTTTTGAGTGTTACCACCATGCATTGCTAACATAAAGAAATTATCCAAGCTATACAGTTCATCTGTTTTTTAATTGTACATGACATTCAATGGCTATGTTTTACTAGAAGAACATGTGTTGTTAACTATATATCTGTCAATCACTTAAATATTTGACGATTTAACTTTTCGAAAGATAACTTGTTCTGACACCTTTGTGTTGTATATGTATATGCATATATATATATGAATTATGTTATACATTTTCAGATCAAACTTCTTGATTATTTATATCCGATCATAATCATATTTGTGTGTGTGTTGCTAACGTAATAATACAGTTATATATATTGTATCCTTAAACTGAGAAGTCTAAACTTTCAGGGAAAGAATTGATGTCTTAAAAAGAAAGATTACCATATGTGCTGCTTATAGGATACTTATTTGGCCGAAATAACTATGTAAATATATGTATTTGTGTTGGGGTTTTAAGATACGTGTTAAGCTATATGAGCAATGGGAAGAACAATTCAAGATGGTGTGCAATTTTAATTTAAATTCATTTAGACATTAAAGTTCATGATGTAAAACGTTGGTACAGCTGAAATCCCAATGCTTTAAATTTGTCCATTTACCAGTTAGATTTCAATCAATGTAGTTATGGTCTAAATAAGAGTGTCTTTTTTATATACAGATACGTTAAAAAATATTAAGATTTCATATTAATGTGTGGACATTTTAATATTGCTTTAAATGCGTCAATAGATTACATAAATTACAAGTCAGTAAATAATAGTGTTAATTCAATAACGTTATGTTAAATGCAAATTGCAAATCTGAATTGTATTGATACTTTCAGAGAATTGAATGGAGATGTTAGGAATTAAATATTAATATAAAACAATGTTAACATATTCGATTATTCGTGATGGTATAGAATGCCAGATATCATGGTTTGCTAATGATGCATCATTGCTGTTTGATGATTCAGAAAAAATCCCTTAATTCGGTTCTCGATATCATGCGTGGATTTTCCTTATTTTTCGGACTTAAATTTATTTTGTAATAAAACAAATGCTATATGGATAGGCTCTGAAATACAGTTCTCGTTCTTTAAAGACTAAATGCAAACGTACTTGGGCTATTGCTATATTCAAACTGTCGTGGATTGTTTTTAATGTTTATATGAAGAAACTATAGTACAGGAATATGATTAAGTCGGTCTAAATATGGTATTGTTATTGAAATCAAATACAATTATAATATCATGGCTAAGAATGTTATACAAATGTAGTAAAAGCAACATTGCAAGTTTTTCAATTTTTAATAAAGAGACAGTAGTTAATTTGGGAAAAAATGTAAACTGTAACGAACCTTATTAGAAACAAGCCGTGTGTCGAAGATTTGAATATGTTTGAATAGTTTACCGAATCTTTAGTAATAAGCGAGATAGAAGCCATTCTACATATACCTTAGTTTTATAATTTTGCAATACGCCTATATTTTAAAGCACTGTATATTAGGGGAACCAGATATGTAAAAGACATAGTACTAAACTAAAACCTTTGAAGAAAATTGAAAATAAACACGGAAAACAATTACCGGTGAAAAAAGAATTTCGTCCAATGTGTATGTCTTGTTAACATGTGAGTAAGATAATAAAGTTACTTTCACTGGCTATCGTGTTTGGTTCTATGGTCCCACACATTCGTATAATTTAAAATACTTTATTTATTACGAAAGTAACAACAAAACCGTATATAATGTTTTATAAATATGCAAAATCAAGCATTTAAACAGAAATGGAACTGTTTTGAAATTTAAACCATATACTGGACATTTATATTGCAAAATTTGCTTTCTATATCACTTATGTTTTAGATGAACATAGCAAACAGTAAATTGTGTTCTTTTTGCTATATAGATGAAGAAATAATTACCCATCTTTTATTAACAACTACTAACAGGTGTTAATACATTTGAATCATATGTTGTAAACAAATTTGAGTTTTGATTTTAAAATGATTATTTTTGGAAGCAGTTACAACGACAATAAATATTGCATAACATAATTAATCAAAAACGCAGAACGACTAGTGTGTCCCGATTGCTTTTAATTATTATTCCAACACACACTCGCGTTCTATTTTGACTTACATGCATATTGTGTAAACTTAAAACGCCGCTGAATGACACATGTGTGATGTATTGCTACTTTTAAAACATCGCTTTATGATGATGAATAGAGTAATTCAACTGCAGTAAGCGACGTGTAATATAAAGAAGAAGACAACAAGGCCCTAGGTCGCTAACCTGAGTTTAAAATAAGTTTCTGGTTACCTCTCAAGCTCATGGCATACAACATTCCGGATATATTACTTACTGTTGTAATAACAGGGGTGATCAGTACTTTTTTCATTGTTTCGAAGTTGGTAGACGCCAACTATTGAATACTACATATTGAAGGCCAGAGAATGTTGCATTGAGCATGGTATGTATGCTTTCTCTTTAAAACACGGATATGAATATATAGATCTAAAGTGACATACATTACACTTTTTTTGCGAAGTGTGCAAATTGCAGACAGGGACTTGTTGTTATAACTGATTTCACGTGTTCTAGTGTCAATATATATATTGCATAGAACAATAATTGAAGGATTGTATAATGATCGATACAAAAGCAGTTTTAAAGCGATTTATTTAAGTAAAAGCAAGCATGAACATTGTAATCAATGAACACAAAACGCATCATATGAAAGTATATACACACTTCATACATGTGAACAGCATTTAAGCAAATAGTTGATCTTCCATGTACATATACTTCTATTGCAACACCACATAAACATGAGTATACGCACATTCAGGCAACACAAATGAATTCATATACATACATTCTATGTAAAATGTCAAACAAAATAAGAAATGTCCTTAAAAAGACAATTGGCGTCAAATAAGATCATAAAAATCAGAAAAGTCTGAGAAGTCTAGTAAATTTGGGGACCGGTTTAATTTGTGGCTGAGTTTACTTGCTTCCGAGTAGTGGGTGCTTTAATAATACTGCAAAACAGTAGGCTAAACAAACTAATTATTGCATTATGTAAATGAATATATTATGTTGTTAACATTATACAATAATTACAAATTATTTTGGTTTACTCGTTTTACAGTGTTCTAATTGGCTGAAATGCATCATGTGACAGGCTTTTATTTTTCAATGAAACCAAAACATATATTGTGGAGAGAAAATTCAACATAAAAATTAAAAAATATATTTGGGATCAACATATTTATCAAAACAGGAAAGTAAATGGAGATTCAATAAACACAAACATAAACAAGAGTGTCATTGTCACAAAGATACGCCCGTCACAGAAGCATTGTTTGTCGTAAACATCCAACGACTAAGGAGACAAATTCATCCATTCTTGACAAAGATAGCTCCAGACTAGATGCTAATGATTGAGTTCATATATTTGGCATTTGACCCAGAATTGTGACCTTGACCATGGACCTAGCGACATGTTTCTTGCGTCTCACCATGCTTATCACTTCTGCCATGTTTGTTTTAAAATCCATACATGCCAGACATATATATTTTTCGGACTAAATGGGAAGGATTGATTTCTTACATTTGACCATCGTCCTTGAATAAATACCCTGACCTTGGGCCTAGGGACCTAGTTATTGTGCGCGACACTTATCACTTACACTTATCACTTCTGCCAAGTTATTTGAAAATGCATCCATGTTTGACCAAAATATGCTTTGTACTCAATGGTAAGGATTGCTTTCGTATATTTGACATTTGACCTTAAATTGTGATTTGACCTGGGACCTAAGCACCTGGTTCTTGCACACGACATTCCGTCTCCTCAAGCTTATCATTTGTGCCAAGTTATTTGAAAATCCATTCATGTTGGACAAATACTTGCTCCGGACAAAGCAGTACGGATTGATTTCTTAAATTGAGTTTTGACCTTGAATTCATACCTAGACCTTGGACCTAGAAACATGGTTCTTGCGCGCGACACTGCGACCCATCATGAATATCACTTCTGCCATGTAATTTGAAAATCCATCTATGCTAGACAAAGATGTGCTACGGAAAAAAATGTGGTAAGGATTTATTTCTTATATTTGACATTTGAACTTGATTTATGACCTTGACCTAGGACCTAGGAACCCTGTTCCTACGCGCAATACTTCAGCTCGTCATTTTTATCACCTCTTCCAAGTTATTTGAAAATCCATCCATTCTGGACAAAGTTATGCTCCGAACAAACATCTCCAAGGGTCGTTCCCATAATACGGCCCGAATTTGAAACGGTCGTATAAACATTCCCAATTGAACAGGGTGGAGAAACGAACGGTTTAGAAACAACAGGTTTCCGACAAATACCACACATCAAGTTGAACAAACGCCTCAGTTTTGTACACTGAAGCAACCGAAAAACAAGCGAGCACATATTTGATTGCGGAGTGCGTACATTGCAGTACACTATTCTTTCATCGTTACAAATTTGGTCTTTCTAAATATTGGATACGTATCTTTAACGTCTTTGCGTTTTAAAATTATGACGTCACCGTGTGCATTGCTGTCTCAGTGACGTAGAGTTAGATTATCTAAGATATATTGTGCCCTTTTATTTAATATTTTTCAGCATTTCCGATTTATACACTGGTTTAAAAACGTTCATTAAGTTAATTTATTTTTCAATTTGGGTTAGCAGGATGTAAAATAGTATATTAAGTTTTATTCAGTTTAAAATAAACATATAGAACAAAGCTTAGCCATCTAGCTTTTTACACCCAACATAACGGCTTTTCTGAAATTGCATGATCTGAACACTGAACTATATTGTGCTATGTCTTTAAAGTTATATATAAAAAGACGAGATGTAGTTGATACTTGTTGTTTGTTTCATTTCATCATTTCATCGTGCCTCAGAACGTTGCAATTCTGCTGCTCCGGTTTGCATCTAGCCATTGCGCAATTAAAAGGTAATTACATTAAATAATATTCCCTTTTATTGATGTTTAATTTGAATTGCTATGCTTTGAGATTAATTTTTATTTACACTTACATGTTTTGTGAATAATTCTAGGCCAAGTGTGATTTCGTGCGCACACAAACCGGTTTAAACCCCTAATGCTTTGCATTGACCGTTCCAATGCGGTGTCCCGAGTTGTATTAATGTGTGTTTTGTGTATTGTTTTTGGCAATTGATCATTTGCCATAAATAAAGGACCTCGGGCTGCTTATAAGAGTTCTCTCCTGCTGTTGCAACTGGAGTTTCGCTGTGTTTATATTGCAAAAGAATACCTTATGAACACCTCGAAAAATGCGCGAGCTGCAGTGCATTGTCACCTCTGAGAGCTGAATGACCCATTTAACATTGTAAAAAATCAAATTTTCAAGTACGCAAATGATACTCTATATGCAAAGCTCAAAACACTCGTCGAAGGAGGCTCTTGAATTTCGAACAATTATCCATGCACATTGCGCTATATGGTATTCGGGGCCTTGAATTTTGTCAGTATCTGAATCAAAAAAGTTAAAACAAATAATAGAAATGTCATTTAGCATTGACTAAAGCAATTCATATTCTCTTCAAGTTCATAGTAATATGCAAAAACGATGCAAACACATTGACGTTTGCAATTTGTGTCACATATTGATGAAAAGCATAGTGTGATATTTTTGTCCGTTGCCACGCAATTTCATAGATTTGTTATTTTGATCAGTAGCAAATAATAAAATTCGCTGACCTTTTTCTTGCCTTGATTTTATATCCAAACAGTAAGTTATCATTTGCCGATTTTTTTACACAAACCTTTCAACATAAAGAGCAAAACATATTTTACGCCTACAGTATGTTTCCAACCCCACATGTTTATGGGCGTTTACAAAAGTCACACTCTCTAAAAAGAACTTTCGACTCGTTTAGCATTCAGTTGTAAATCTAAACTGGAAAGCGTTTTAATATGTATGTCTATTGATACGTATAAAGGACAAAACACACCTTGCTTAAAATTGCTCTTACGAAATATCTACCAAAACAGAAGTAGATCAAAAGTAGAAGTCATTACTATTATTTAAGACATAGGTATATAGCGTCTTAATGAATGACATGTACACAGCGCTACAGCAGTGCAAGGGACGGAACCTATGGATCATTTTATTTCAATGTTTATTATTTTTTCTCTTTTAATATAAAATTTTAAAGTATACACAGAATTGTAATTATAATTGTAATTATAAGGATTAAACTGCTCTTTTCGGCGCTTTATCGATGTTTGAAGGACAGTTTTTTGGTATCTAATTTGACTACAAAGTCTTCTGCAAAAACTGACTTTCATACATCGATGAAGCCCCGAAAAGAGCGTTTACTCAGTAAATACTGATTTTTGCCATTTGGAAAACACAATCCATTCATGTATGTATCATTGGAGGTTAGTACTTTATCGTTTGTGTTGTATGGATGATTGGATGGATGGAAGGGTGTCTGGGTCCTTGAACAAAAGTGTCTGCGATTTGTACTCCGTAACACCTAGTCGGATGTTGACGACACGGAACATGATTGATCAGTTCCAAGTCTGGTAGTGTATATCGAGGGCATATCGTCGTCGGCGGTCTTTTGGCAGAGTTACGGCCATTCGAAGGTTTTCGCATAACATACCTTGTCTGCGCTTGTTCTCCGTAACCCTGGTCGCATTATGACGAACCTTCAAAAGGTAAATCAGTATCAATTTAAGTCTGCGTATCTTCGGCAGCACAATTTTGGCAGAAGTATGGCCCTTTCAAGTTGTTGACATAACAAAACGTTTCTGTTCCCTTTTCCGTAACCACTGGCTGGAATTTGACATAACTTCACAGGATTGATCAGTTTCACGTGTAGTTAGTTGTTCATATGCTTGGAATGCGCGGGGGAGACATATGTTTAGTCGTTGTTGTTGTTGTTTTTGTTGTTGTTTGTTTTTTTTTTGCTTATTATTTAAAAAAGAAATCTAGTGTTTTGATTAATTCACTAGTCTAAGAAATCTACATTTATTAATTTCAGATACATGTCAATAGTATTAATTGCTGCACCAAGTCTGTTGCTTAAGCTATTTTCATTGTTATTAATTGGTTATTGACAATTCGCTAAATAATCAACATCACATATAAATCTGCCAAAGCCATGAATGTTGAATGCATATACTTTTTCACAAACAAGTAGCTATCAAGAACATTATAAGATGGTGACAATTAAATGTTCAGGTTTCAAAGAGATGAAGAAAATATATTGTATGTCACAACGTATTACAAAATACATCTGACAGTATATATAACGTTGTCATTATACCACATACATGTTCATACTTATGAATATTACTCAAATGTGGTGTTATTACATTTAGTGAAGATATAGACATAAATGCACCTAATGCATTGGGGTAAGTTAGTTTTCCAGTACAATAATTTGATGGCATTTGATGAATATAACTGCTTATAATTCATTACAACAACAGTAAATAATTAATTACATCAGTTTGGTGACATGGTAATAATTATTATTTCTGATCAATGGTAAAGCTATGGCCAATTGTAAGGGTATTCTTCATATGACTATAGGAAAAACATACAAAATTACTAAAATGAATGTACATAAGAGGAATTAAAAGATGCATTATGTAGAAAGTGTCAATATTTCATTTTTAAGAATGTCTGAAAAAGCAATGCGCATGGTTTCGCTCCCTGCATGATAATAACATTGTTTACAAAGTTCATGCTATTTTATGAAGTTTTATAGGATTTGTGAACAACTGTGCAGCTTAAATGTGTAACAATACAAACATATGCATAAATCATCTATCTGTAATTAATTGGTGACAGTGTATAAAATGAAAATTCAGATTTGATGCAGTAGATTTAATTCAGCATATTTTAATGGGCTATGTCTTGTTCATTTTTTATAAAACAGTGTGCCATCAAATATCAGCACTTTTTACAACGTAGTAACCAATCATCAACAATGTTCACAAAGAAGTAACCGATGTGGCATGTAACGCCGCATATACGCGTCGCCGCACAAACGAGAACAAACGCGTTTATACGGTCATTTTCAATGCACATTGAGAACGGTTTCTTTTATGCTGCGAAGCGCAACGCACAAAGCAATCCTTGTTTATATGTGGTTCGTCTGTGCCTTTTTTACGCATAACGAGAACTGAAATTAACAATTTCGCATAGTCTGTTGAAAACAAATCAGGGAATATAACAACGATGATTATGTCGGGTGATGATGATGCGGATGATGATGACGCTGATGATGACGATGATGGTGATGATGATGAGGATGAGGATGATGTTGAAAAGAGGATGATGGTGGTGATGGTGATGTTGTGGAGGTGATGATGATGGTGATGATCGTGATGATGATGATAATGCAAATGATGATGATGATGATGACGATGATGATGATAATGATGATGATGATGATGATGATGATGATGATGATGATGATGATGATGATGATGATGATGATGATGATGATGATGATGATGATGATGATGATGATGATGAACGTATCAGTAATCATTTCTGTTTTATGAAAATACAATTTTATGTGCGGAAAAGGCATACATAAAATAATGTCTGCAGTATAGTAAAATTACGAAGCACTAATAATATTAATTACTTGAGATTATATATATAACTGCACTTGGTGTATTCACAACTACATACGATAATGATTACTTCTTTAAATTATTAGCGACGTGGGGATAGTGGCTTGAAGAAGCATAGATATTATGTCAAATGTAGAAAATTATAAAAAGATTCATACTTATGTGATGATTTCCAAAGAATCCCTTTGAAGTATGCACATGCCTACTGACAAGCAATTTCAGTTCATTAGCGTTTATGATAAAATAGGTGGAAATCGTGTTTACTGAAAAACACTTGATGCATGAACAGACGGACGAACACAAAGACATGTTGTGTTTTTCATGTTCCTTTACCTCCCTCCTAAACATTGTTGTACGAAGGTGTACTACCATTGTCACTATATTGTACACCTATTGGTATTGTTTATGCCGTGCAAGTGTGCCTTTTTGCCGCATATACGTAGTCGTGTTTGTGCGTTGAAAATAACCGCATAAACGCGTTTGCTCACGTTTTGGCGGCGTCGTGCATATGCGGCGTTATAGTGGTGTCTTCTGTTTTATTGTTATACGTTTATGGTACGTATCGACTGTAGGTCGAGGATAAAATTTGAAATAAACAAACAATTGATTTACATTAAACTAATGTTGAATCCTTGTTAAATATGATAACCTTGTTTCTATAAATAGTAACAGTTTACTGAACATCCTACCAATTCCGTTTATTACTCATTAAAACATTTCTAACGTACTGTGTTGATAATAAAATCGTCCATATTGGATTTTCATATTGAACGTTTAATTAAATTCAAGGTATAAAAATGGTAACTTAATGCAATGTATAAAGTTATGCACAAAATGTTTCAATATATAGGATAAGTTATCATTTATAAACGTGTAAACATATATGTAAGGTCCATCAGTAGATGCTCAGAATAATTGTATGCGATTGAAAACACATTACATTTTGGTACATGCGTTGTGATCTAATACATTGTGGTTTCAATCTGTTTGTTAGCCATTTGCTATTCTACCAGTCTCACCTCTTTCCTCTTCAATGCCCAGTAAGGGTTTCCCTCGTGATCTGTTTATTAGAAAGAAATCAAGTTGCCATTTAAAACCCTTCACTTAGTTTTTACCACTGACTCTGTCCCAGATGTCGTATGTGGCCCTTTAATTGCCACCCAAAGAGTGTCCAGACTTATGCAGCTCATATATATTTGTGTCATCCTTTAAAAGACTCCGGCGTTTTAGCAGAAACAAGACATTGAATACTTCTCTAGTGTGTGGATTTCAGTTTAGCACATTTATACTTGCTGGTGCATTACTCTGCAAAAATAACCCGCCAAGTATGCATACCCCATTAACTTCATTTTATCCAGCGTTTTCACACGGTTGGCATTCCTTAGTTAAGACGGCCATCGCGATAATAATGATTAAATTGCCGTAACATGAACAAAATACATTAACACGTGTCCATATGTATGCCATTTGTTTTAATATATTAACTATACACAGTTGTCTACAAATATTTCATCCGCATATTTGCCACAATAACTAGTTGTGGCACATGTACACAACTTTCATACTGTTATGCATTTGGAAAGTGTTTTTTCGCAGTGTTATTCCATAGTTAATTTATCTTCTTTACCCACTTAGTTGTGTAATCCACCATCTTGGCGCATGCGTCTGTAATATGTAATTAAACACATACAACATAAATTAAGTTCCATGAAGACATATGAGCTCTAATATCAATTATACCCAGCATCGCTTGAAAATGACCTACAATGAGTTATTCGCTTCAAAGCGCGTTCCTTCAATTAATTAACTTATTGTATTTATTGCTATTTAATTACTTAATAAATTATATGTTGTGATCATTAAGTGTTCTAAAACAGTTTATGAGCATTGTGTCGATGTGAAAAATATAAATTCCGTTAAACTGTGTTTAATATTCTGAAATTATTGTTACGTTACATACCTAATATACCAACAGGAAGAGTGAAAGATGGCGATCTTCGTATGTTAGGCATCTACCGTTATCTAAAGTATAATCACAATCATGCATATATAGCACATTACAAATTCGAGGCACTCCATGTAATAACTACTTGCAACACAATTTTTACTTATGAGTAGTACGTTTCCGTTTTGTTAACGGTTATTAAATGTACATATTGTTTGATTTCATAGCTATCCGAAATAATGCATTGATATAAATCAATATACATGTATAAACCCGCGTGGCGTTTTGTAGGAAATAACACGAGCACAAACGTTTGCCATAGTGTGCTTTGGATCGTAAAACCTTTAACAAATCAAAAAGGTTCTCTATGGAAATGTAATTGCCGGTTTTGAAAATTTGACTTGTGAGCATATTACATTGTACGACTAAAACGTGAATACTGTTGAGATTGTGACACATTATCAGTTCATCATTACAGGTAAATAAATTAGAGACTTGGATAGCTGACAGAATGTCTTTTTCTTATTTAACAATGGAAACAATATACATATTTAACAGCCGTCAGTTCTCTTACATTACGTTGTCGTAACTCCATTTCGGATGGCAGTTGGGTGCTGGTCGAATAGTAAGTCTCAAGCTTCTGTAAAGCAACGCATGCATTGTTATATAGTTGATTTTGTTACATTCAATTACATAATGTTACTACGTGCATCAAACGTGTTTGCCACGGTCATATCGATTGTATTATTTCAAAAAGTAATTTTTTCAGTGCGAAATCAGCACATTTTAAACTATAGAACGTTAAAGTTGCTCAAAAATAAATAACATAATGTCCAACATTTCATTGAATAACATAATAAAACACATCAGTCAAATTGAATTTGTATGCATAATTGTATGTTTATGGAAACACGGTTATTGAAATGAACATATTATGTGAGTGTTGGATACAGATTAAGTTCGTCATGCGAGACTGAGAAACCTTTTTCGAGCCGAGCATGATAAACTTGATATGTATCCAACACTCACATACTATTCTTTTTATCATAATAGGTTGTGCTCATACATCAAGTAAACGGCATGAAAATATGTAAACAATAGCTTTTCTTTTCGAATTTTACCACTGAGCCTTGTGCTTAAGAAAACATCATCATTTGGTATGACGTCACATTGAACTACATAGCGTTCGAAATTAACGATCCAGTAAACGTGTGCTAAAATAGCGATTGGATAACATTAAATTTTATAAGAAGGTGTGTTATCCGATCGATAATGCTGGTGCAATAGGATAAACACATGTATTTTGAAATGAACCCTGATAAAGAAGACAGGTTTAATTATATAAACCATCGGTAATCATCCGTTTTGACTCGCTTCAAAATACAATCTAAATATTTTGGAAGCATTTCCACTTTATAATATCATACTTCTATCATTATTCCATTCATACTTTATGTCTTACTACCATTCATACTTCAAGTCATATTTCCAGACATACTTCCTTTCATACTTCATGTTATTCGTCATGTCTTACTTTCAGTCATACTTCGAAAGCAGACACCAAGTCATATATCCATGTATATTTCCTGTTATAATTCATGTTATATTTCCATTCATACTAACATACTTACGCCCAGTATTTGCTACTGTCATATTTTCGTGCATACTTCCAGTCATACTTCAAGTTATAATTCTAGTCTTCTAATCTTCTATTTATACTTCGAACCATATTCCCATGTATACGTCCTGTCACACTTTGAACCATATTAGCCTCCATGCTTCCTGACACTCTTCAAACCATAATTCCATTCATATTTCCTGTCACTCTTCGAACCTTATTTCCATTCATACTTCCTGTCACACTTCGAACCATATTTCCATTAATTCTTCGTGTCACACGTCTAACTATAATTCCAATAATGATTCCTGTCACGTTTTAAATAATACTTCCAATAATTCTTCATGTCGTACTACGAACACTACTTATATTCATGCTTCCAGAAATACATTTTGAAATTGTGACAAATTATCAATTCATAATTACAGGTCCATTCATACTTTCTGTCACTTATCAAACCTTATATCCATTCATACTTCATGCCACACTTCGAGCCATACTCTCATTAATTGTTCATGTCATACTTCGAACCATACTTCTATTAATTATTCGTGTCAAACTTCTAACCATTATTCCATTAATTTTTCATGTCACGCTTTCAATAATACTTTCAATAATTCTTCATGTCATACTCCGAACACTACTTATATTCATACTTGTAGAAAAATATCCCGGAATATTTTGTACTAATACTTTCAGCCATACTTGTATTATGTTAATACATTCAGTAATACTTCCTGTTATACTACCAGTTGTACATTCAAAGATACTTCCAGATATACACTGAGACTTACATTTATACACCTGTTCAGACATACTGCCAGACATACTTTCAGTCATTCTTCAAAACATACCTCTATACATTATTTCAGACATACTCTTACATACATTCAATCATACATCCAGACAAACATTCAGTCGTACATTCACTAAAACTATCAACCAATCAAGTCATACCTTCAGCTGATATGCATGAACTTATAGTTACACATGTTTATGCTCATCATATGTTAATGTACCTACATACTTACGGCACCTAGCAGATAAATGTTTATTTGTGTTTTTCATCCAAGTAGTATTTACCTCTTTTGATAGGTCTCTAAACGCAACTGACTTGAACCAGGATACCGTTGTTTGCTCCACAGATTCTACACGCTGTAAAACATACATGATTGCTTAATACTAATAGGTTTACTAAAAATTGATGCTTCGTTTAAACTTAATCTATACTTGGTTAGTTCTTAAAATCTTCATGTCTGCTTATGTAGGAAAGCAGATCAATATGGGATTGTATGTTGTTGCTTCAGAAATGGTTGCATAAATAAAATAAAAATAAACCATACAAATTATCTGAAATTTTTACGGCTCAAACAATATGAGGAAACATATTATAACAAAGAACATTGCATTTAGTTTATATTTCACATTTCTTACCACACATGATTGTGAATCATCTGTTGCGTTTTCCTCATCTGTCATTGAAGGTAGTCGATCTTTGATGCATATCCACCCACTGGAAGTATCTATTGGAGATGGTGGATCTTGATTGTATATTGCCACACTGGAATTAGATTCACTTGTTAAAAGAGGTTGATAGTGCATGGCCATTCCCAAACTAGACGGAGATTTAACTGTTGAAGGTAGTGTATCTCTAGTGTGTATTCCCACACTGGAATTATCTGTTGAAGGAGGTGGATTTTGCTTGGTTGTTTTCAGACTGGAATTAGATACAACTGTTAAACGTACTGGATTTTGCATTTCTGTTCCCACACTGGAACGATATTTATATGTTGAAGGTAGTATTCTTTGCATGTCTTTTTCCACACTGAAAAGTGGATTATATGTTGGAGGACGTGGATCTCTACTTTCTCTTCTAGTGCTGGAGTCTAAATAACTTGTAGCAGAAAGAGCATAGTGTATTTGTATTCCAGTATTAAAGCTTGTATCATTCGATAACAATGGATAATCTCTCATTTTTGACCCACCATATCTTGTGGCCGATAATTCTATTTGATGTTTGCTACGGCCGCCGTTAGATTGATTCGAGCTTACTGATGCTACCTCAAGACACCTTTCATCATCTGATATAGCTGGTAATTTACCTAACACCTGCAACACGGATAATCTAATTTGAAAAACAATAGGCTACTTTGTGCAAACAAATATTGACATTGTGTAATTCGTATTGGCTTTGAAAAAATGTAAACAATTCTAGATTGTGTTGCCAATCTTTTAATTGTACATACGGTAATCATAAATAAAACATATTTATTTTTACGGAATATGCGTATATTTTAGCAGAATATGACTTTCAAAGATTCATATTTGATTACGATTAGAGCGCTTGTATAACATACCGCCGATATAGTGTCGTCTGAAATACGATTCCTTTGATGTTCCGTGGTATTGTCATTTTCATTAATGACACGACAATCTGCGTCATCAACAGGCACCTAGTAACAGTATAAAAGTATAACGGTGTAAACTTGACATTCACTTTTTTAGGTTACGTTTTATATGTAAAACAATAAAAACAAATATAGTTATCTGACAAAGTCATTTACTGAAACATCTGTGCCATATATGTTAAGTATGATCAGTTATTAGTGTTTATCATGTATTGATGTTTTTATTTCAAGTAAATGATTGCAGAACATTCATAACAATATAAGTCACTAATTTTACATTCGAAATAAGATAAGTGAAGGGCAGTACAAAACTATTTATTAAATGAACATATATACATAACATGTCGATCTTTGTGACAAGCGGACCGTCCAGTTGTTCATGTGTTGATATATTTGATCAAATTTGAGAAAGTCACGAACTTTAATGCCAGCGAAAGCTTTAAGTTGGGCTATTTGTCTGAGCTATATGTGTGTGCGTGCGAGCCTCGAGCCATACACCACAATACATTTCCTTGCAGACGTCGTGTGCTCGATATTTGGCTGTACGCATTTTAATATATTACGCGATTATCACAAAAACGTTATAACAAAATGCATGGCAATTAGTGAACTTATGGTACCCAAAATGTCAGAGTAGGATATATGATATTGATCTCGGACGGGGACGACGAATCAGCGTGTATATTTTCCTTATGTGTATAATATTTCACTAACTGTAAACCCCTAAATTGAATGTTGTGTGAAATTTACGTGATCTTGGATTTAAAATGAAAGTTGACAGTGCGTGGCTGGCTTTGTTCCGTGGGGCTCTGTGCAAATAGCTATTGTCATTGGGTAGATCAGGAAATATTTGAAAACCATAAGGGGATTAACTTACTGTTTTACATTGTGTTGTCATAAGGGGACGTTTGTGCATGAAGCTTGTTTTGAGCGGAACAATTTGTCTAATTGATGGTGTGTAGCATTGGCGTAGGAATTAAATAAGAGAGCATTGTAGTTAATATGAATATCAACATTAATATTGAACACAGCTTAACACTGTTAAGTATATATCATTATCAGTATGAATGGTTATATGATCACTTGATTAGTTGCGTGTATGTTTATGATGTACATTATGTGCATGTATATTCATCGGTTGATGCATTGAGATGTATTTTGTTAGGACTTGGATATTAACGGGTGCATCATTTTGGTATTCTTAGACACACTTATTTTTTAATATAGAACGTGCGGCCAACTTACGGGCGACGTGCGTTTGTCGCACGTCTGTTGCGCGTTTTCAGTTTTAGCACACCGCAACTGTGTCTGCAAATCGTGCTATATACGTGAGTCTGCCTTACGGCGACCTTACGATCACCGTGCGACTGTGAATTATTTTTAATGTCGACGCACGACCAACTCATATTTATCGCAAGATCACCGCAAGTTGTACGCACGTTCGCCGCAAGACAGCAATGGTATTTTTGGCAAAATCACGAATATCTTTTTTTTTCTTCATAAATATCTTGCACGAACTGGTGCCATTTACGACTTTTAACTTGACACGTATATCAGAAGATGTTATGGTAAAATTTTGAAATGTGTCAATAAAATAGTATTATGTTTTCAAGTAGAAGTGGGATTGTTACACACGTGAGATAAAGAGAAAATATGAAAAAAATATGTTAAAAGCAAGCAAATAATTAAGCAAGCAAGCAGTTATTTGTACCAAGCACATAGCGCCTTGCGGTCACCGTGCGATAACCGCAAGTCTTGCGGCGAGCTTGAGTTGTCAGTTTCTTTCTTGCGTAGCAGGTGCGTTTATCGCAAGGACGTCGTAAGTACTACGTAAGGAAGTTATGCGACGTCCGTAAATGCACCTTGCGTGCTTGCGAAAAACAATTTCGAAGCAAAAAACTAAAGGCGCCTGTAGGTTTATTGCACTATGATCGTACGATGGCTTTATGGTGCCCGAACGATGGGTGATTGTCGCAAGGCCGAGGCATCAACTTAAGCGCTTGCGCTAATGTCTGTTGCGGTTGTTGCGGTTGTTGCGACGACCTTGTGATCGAGAAAAACGCGCACGGGCGACGTAGGTCCGACGCACGTTGATGACAAAAATCTCGACGCAAGCTCGACGTAATGTCGACGCAAACTGGCTGTGACCGAGGCTAAAGTATCTGACGCGATGTTTAATATTGCGTCTTGAAACTGTTATCTGTCTTAATGACGGGCGTTAAATACTACCCATTATTAGAAGTAAGTAGTTATATTCATTTTATAGGACATACCGTAATCGAAAGTATCGTTGGCAAATGTTTATCGATGTAGTATCCAGCTTGTTAGGCATCGATCAAACCAGATATATTCTTTAGTTAAGACATGCTGTATATCGATGCTCGTTACAATTTAAATACGTATAGCATGTTTCTTAAACTTGATTGATGTATATATGTAATTGTTAAGAAATGTACTTGCTTGTATTTACTTGTTAGGCAATAACGCATCCACACATCTCTACAAAAATTACAGACATTGTGTTTTCATACGTAATTTGATTTACGTGACCTGCATGTAATAATTAATCAACAAACCCTATTTCCTTGTACATAATTGATATACGTCTGACTGGTATCGGTGCTACGAGAATCGTCATGTCCGGATTCTGAAGCGTATCACACAAGCACAGTAAATTATATAGTCAACGCGTGAACATATCACCAGTAAAACATATGTGATTGTATTAGTCTGAAATTATAATTGATACCAAAGTTACTTAGCATTATAAAAAGGCGTTCAATACCGTGTGCTGTGAAATGTTGTTGTGTAATTAAATAATAGTACGGATTTACTTACCAGTCTGTCTTAATAATCCTTCAAGTTCGGGGACATGATGTTGTTGTTTCGGATGGCCCTGGACTACAAATTAAGCGTCATTGCTTAACCAGATGTGCATTACAGTTAATATAGCTAATTTAGTATTACTTCAAACAATTGTAAAATAAGTTCTATATTTATACTATATAAATTGTTGTTGACATGGACATGCTGTTTGCGCTTAATAAATGATGCAAGTAAAAGGCGTTTGAGTTTGCCTTACCATTCATGATGGGACTACGTTTGTTAAAGACTTTCCGTTCGATTATAACACATAAGACGCCCATCTAAAATGAAAACATAACAATATGTCATATTTTGAAATGTAATTATACTATTTTTTGATAAACATACACTACTCGATGTAACTTTTTGTTAATGGAGAACACTATAGAATACACATATAATGTACCTTTATTGAGATGAATGCCATTCTGAAAAAGACCTTTATTCGTGTCTAAGCAAACGCATGCAGTATGAATATTAACGATAGTTTGCGCGTTCCTATAAAGTTCACTTGTTAATGTTGTTTTATTTCAAAATATACTTTCCAAGATGCATAGTACTAATTCAGCAACGGCTACATTCTGATTGCGGCAACTGCATTCGGCCTGAGCGCCAGCTACTTCTGCAAAGTATAAAACATACTCCGCACAATTAACGTTTCAACTAAATAATGATCTATTTTGAATATATAACCATAGAATAAAGGTGCATACGACGCAAAACACCGACTGCTTGCAACATAATTTTCAGTCAGTAAACTCACGTGCAGTATCTGTAGCTCTTCTGGTGCAAACACTTCCAAGTTGGGCCCTCAATTTAAAATCGTTTCTATATGTAGCAAAAATCGTGTACACGCCTTGTATATCAGGATTTGGAGGCTGGAATATTTGTATTCCTCCATTGCTTGTTGTTTTGAATGAAGGTAGTTCCTTCCATTCCCGTGCATAGCATGCGTTAGAAATCTTTACACAGTCAATTATCCATCTATTTTTTGCATTGCTAAATTCGATGGTAGTATCAAGTTCTGAAGATAATTCTAGGACGAACCCGTCAGTTGAATTCCAGTCGACAATGCTCAGGAGTCGTACGAGAACTTAAATAGTAAGAGTTATAATTACGAAACACCATTGACATCGTGAATGTAACACTAATAAAAAGTATACTGTATAATCGGGAAACCGTTTTAAATCGCATTAAAAATATTGAATAAACACGCAATTTTTTTCAAACGATGATTTCAAGAAGCACCTATTTCAATAAAGGCATGCATACTTCAAGACAAAACAAACAATCATGCAACTCAATTATATTGATCGATACAAACCAAAATCGTTATGAATAAACCATTGTTTTGTGAGATGAGACTGCTTTCATATTGTAGTGTTTTATTGTATAGAAAATCGACTTCACATGGTAAATGGGTAAGAATTGAATACAAAACAATTGCGTTGATATACATATATCAAATATAGGTCAATTCCTTTAAACCGTCAGGTCCCATAACGTACACTGGACAAAAATTTATAATTGGTCACTAATACGTTATTACAATATTTTAAAAAATAAAAATTAACAGTTCATCAGGGTGAGTGCCATTTTCAACAGCATTGTATCGATGAAGGTTCTGCAAATTTCAGTCCATTCTAACGAACATTTTAAATTTAACGACAGGTTATTCCAAACAACACTCTAGCGCAAAAGTCACAATACTTCAATGTATTGTTTGGCCGCATTGTGTCTCATTCAATGTACGACATCGTGCTCTCATGTAATATATCTCTGATTATCATTTTATGCACCCGACGTAACAATCGACTTCAAGGTCACAATAAGTCAAGATTTGTTTTCATCCTCAGGCTGACGACGGTATATGCAGCACCACCTAAAGTCACTCGTGAAGTGAGGCTGCGCTCCCGAAGACTCCGAAAGGGTCTAACACTTACTGTTGAACATCAACAAGCCCATTTCCATCAAGTAACGCAACATTTAAGACGAAAAAGGGCTCACTGAGCTAATTTTATGTTTGTTGATTAGACACGAGTGACTTTAGTTGGTGCTGCATATACCGTCGTCAGCCTGAGGATGAAAACAAATCTTGACTTATTGTGACCTTGAAGTCGATTGTTACGTCGGGTGCATACAATGATAATTTTATAGGTGTTAGACCCTTTCGGAGTCTTCGGGAGCACAGCCTCACTTCACGAGTGACTTTAGGTGGTGCTGCATATACCGTCGTCATCCTGAGGATGAAAACAAATCTTGACTTATTGTGACCTTGAAGTCGATTGTTACGTCGGGTGCATACAATGATAATTTTATAGGTGTTAGACCCTTTCGGAGTCTTCGGGAGCACAGCCTCACTTCACGTAGACGGTTTCAAATTGCCCTAGGACTAATGACACCACCATGTCGGCCGACTGTTCGTCTAGCTGTCGTAGTTTCTGTGACGAATAGATGGCACATGTGAGAGACAGATATGAACATGTACTGTCGCACAGTAATGACACACCGTTTGGGTTTCAACTTCATCCACACTTCCGGTTGCATTAAACTTTTGCCAGAGGCGCTGGAAAGTGTAGACTATTTAATGCACAGGGCTTGTAGATGTGAATAAAAAAATTAATAAATACAAGTTTATGAAATTCCAACTGAAGATTATGGAATAAATCACATAATCTACGAAACTGATTGTGACTTGCCTGAGGAAAGTGCTTTCTCGAGCAGTAAAACTGCCCAACCTTGCTCTTGTATTGTCATTCGTGCCATATTTGTTTCATGTATTTTGGCTTCGAATATTATCGCACATTACACATATCCAGAATTGCAAGGGAAACATCCAGCTCACGAGTTTCCTGGTCTCAAAAACGTAAATTGAACCCTCCATTACGGATGAATGGTTTCATCCGCGATACCCATATCTGGGGCGTGATGAGCGATACAGAATGTAATAAGAAATAACCACACACAATTTCAAAACTTTGCTTTCCGCTTTTTTTTCAAATAACACAAATATGTAGTGTGGACAAATAAAAATGTTGTTCAGTGTACAATACCCACTTCAGTGAACACGTCGTATTCAGTGTACAATATTCACTTCAGGGAACTCGTCTTGTTTTAAGCTAATTATGGACACAGGGAGCACACAAAGAATAGTAATGTTGTTTTGTTTAATAATGAAACTTATCCACATCAACTTTGTGGAAACGTAAGACAGGTCCCGGCACATATCAAATCATGTTTCCCCAATATAATTGGCAAAACAGCGTTTTATAATACAGTCTGAAACCTTACCCTTTTCGCATGCGCAATAAAATGCTCGAGGAAGTTTTACAGCATAATGCGTTTGCGTATGTTAATATGTCTTGCTTTTGGTATGCCCTATTTATTTGTAAATTTCATGATGATAAATGCGTAATGTTTTTCTTTCGCATAAATTGGTGAACATTGCACACGGACTTTTTTTTTTCTTTCGCTAAATATATAAGAACAAGCTGACCAAAGCATCATCAATTTCATTTTATAGGTGTCAAATGTTAGTGATACAACGCAAGATGGTGAATAAATCATGAGGCATTATCAATATAACTGCAATGTACAGTCTGAACGTGTGTTAAAGTAAACAGTATAACAAATATGAAGTGCTGTTGCATAAGTGTGATGCTTTGGAAATTAGGCAATCAAATGAAAACAATGATTAACTGAAATTGATATCTCAACGAGATTTGTTGGTGTCTGTGTTTGCCTTTTTAATGTACCATCTTTCATAAAAAATATTATATTTTACATATAGCACGTAATTGAACATAAACGGGTTTTCCATTAAAGGTGATGCTTTTGTCTGTTTTTGCATGTTCAATGCAAATTCATGTTTTTACTATAATACCCGAATCAGATCTCTGTCTGAAAAACATTGCACGTTATAGAATGTTTGAGGCTTACACAAGCATTTTGTAAATACTTGACGATTTTAAGCAGTTTAACTAACAAGTTTCTTATATATCTGACAGCACTGTAATTGATGTATTTATATAAGAGGCATATCGTTGGTAGGTCGAACATAACTTTGCCTTGCGTCTCAAAGCAGTTTACAAACGTATATAATTTTATTATAAAAAAGGAAGTCATCGATGAAAAATCGATATGAATGAATTGTAACTATGCGCATGCCATTCGTTGTTACACGACGCATATAGAAAGGAAGTTTTTCATTGTGCGCGAATTTGAGCCCTACTAGAAACATGAAAAAAAAAATAGGAATGAATTATTAAGTGGCGCACAACTACGCGCACGCGAACCATTGTTAAACGACGCATAGAGAGCGGAAGTTTTCATTGAGTTTTCATTTTCATTGAGTGCGCACATTTGAGCCCTACTAGAAACATGATTATGTTGTTTTAATATATTTGTTTCTAAACAAATTGCTTCAATTGGTAAATGCTTCTTAACTATCTTCAACTAAAAGAGGAATTTATAGTGTTTCAATACGTGCATATATTAATGCAAAAAACGGTCGATATACCCATTAAAGTGTTGAAATGTACTCGTCATTGCAAATACCTTTAATGAAAGACGCATATGTGGGGAATAATTTACATATGTTTCGAATTAGTTACAATTATGTATTTTCAGTATCTAAATAATGCATCTAAATTAAATATGATAAGAGTACAAATTGCCCTGTGAGTAATTCATCATGTGAAATCAATACATCAACGAAGTACATGTTTAAAAGCACGCGCAATCGTGCTGGCAACGTTTGCATGAATGCACATCGGATGTTTTGCAATTGGTTTTAATAAACTGTGCCATTTCTTTAACAGTAATGTAAATAACAATCTACATTAATATCGATCATATTTGGAAATCCGTTGCAGTGACAGTCAAAGACAGTACATACACAAACGTTATCACGATGTTTCATGAGGGAACATTTTGCACTATATCCCTTTTCCATCGTTTATGTAATATATACAGTGCACTTTGACCGTCGATGCAAAATTGAATAAACAAACCAAATTGTTATGTTCGTTTACATATTGATTTTCAAAGTATACATTTAAGCCAGATCATTACATGTTACACAAGTTCTTTTAAAGAATTATATATTTTTTTTTTTTTTTTTTGTTTTTTTTTTTTGTTATAGCATTACTTTACGTATAATGCTGATATCATATTATGCGATAACGCCGTTTGTATTGAAGACGTTTCCGACCATTTTGCATGTGTGGCTCAATCTGACGTTGTTTTTTTTGTTCACTTCGAGGCTTTTGTATTAAAAAAAAACATTTACCTACGGTTCAACGTACAGCATAAATAGTATATATTGCAAACAAGAAAGCTTACTGGCTTTTCATTTTTACCCGCTGTTACATTTAACTTAGACGGTATGGTCATTTTTAGTTCTGATATGTGTCCTGTTGCAAAAATATAAGAGTTTATTAGACATACACGAAAAAAAAATGTTGAAATACTGTTAAAACTGGCGAAAAATCCAAACAAATAAACAAAAGAAAAACGAGCAAGATTTTTTTCTTTAAAGTGGACAATTTCACTGACACTTGTTTGTGCGTCAATAACCCATTTTTCCAGGATATTATTATGTTGCACAAACTCCGTAGGAGGTGGTCCTCATTGCAAAAACCAACGGTGATGTGTCTCGCACTGAACTAGCTATTTTGCACAAATATTATGAGCTTGGGGACGGCATTTACCAGAAGGTTACCTTAACCCTTAGATAAGAGCCCGTTTTAGCTCACCTGAGCACAAAGTTCTCATGGTGAGCTTTTGTGACCGCCCGTTATCTGCCGTGTGTGTTTGCGTGCGTGCGTGCGTGTGTGCGTGCGTCGTCAACTTTTCATTCAAACAACATCTCCTCCTAAACCGCTTGACAGATTTTCACCAAACTTAACAGGAATGATCCTTGGGTAGACTTCTTTCAAAGTTGTTCAAATCTTTCCGGTCCGCTGTATATGTAGGTCACCAGAGCTAAAAATAGATTTTAAAATTGAAAATTTTAAAAATCTTATTCTATGAGACCGCAAGGCTCAGACCTTTCATATTTGATATTCGACATCCTCTAGAGGTCCTCTACAAAGATTGTTCAAATTATGACCCTGGGGTTAAAAAAGGCTACGCCCCGGGGGTCACATGGTTTATATAGAATATATAGCAAAATGACTTTACAAATCTTCTCCTCTGAAACCGCAAGGCCCAGAGTTTTCATATTTTGTATGTAACATCCTTTAGTAGTCCTTTACACATGTGTTCAAATTATGCTCCTGGAGTCAAAACGGGCCACGCCCTGGGGGTCACATTGTTTATATAGAATATATAGCAAAATGAATTTAAAACTCTTCTCCTCGGAAACCACAAGGCTCATAGGTTTCATATTTGGCATGTAGCATCCTATAGTGGTTCTCTACAAAGATTGTTCAAATTATGCCCCTGGGATCAAAACTGGCCACGCCCCGTGGGTCTCATGGTTTATATAGAATATATAGCAAATTGACTTTTAAAATATTTTCCTCTGAAATCGCAAGGCCCAGAGGTTTCATATTTGGTATGTAATATCTTTTAGTGGTCCTGAACAAAATTTGTTCAAATTATGCCCCTGGGGTCAAAACGGCTACACCCCGGAGGTCAGATGTTTTATATAGCAACATGACTTTAAAAATATTCTCCTCTGAAACCACAAGAACAAGAGGTTTCATATTTGGGATGTAACATCCTATAGTGGTCCTCTGCAAAGATTGTTCAAATTATGCCCCTGGGGTCAAAACTGGCCACGCCCAGTGGGTCTAATGATTTGTTTAAAATTATATAGCAAAATGTCTTAAAATTTTCTTCTTTGAAACCGCAAGGCCAAGAGGTTTCGTATTTGGTATTTAACATCCTATAGTGGTACTCTACAAAGATTGTTCAAATAATGCCCTATGTGTCAAAATAGACCACACCCGAATGGTCACATGGTTTGTAAAGACTTAAATAGCAAAATGACTTTAAAATTCTTCTTCTCTGAAACCGCAAGGCCTAGAGGTTTCATCTTTGGTATGTAACCTTGTTTAGTGGTCCTGTACTAAGAATGTTCAAATTATGCCCTTGGGGTCAAAACTGGCCACGCCCCGGGGTCTCATGGTTTATATAGACTTAAATAGCAAAATTACTTTAAAAATCTTCTCCTCAGCTTTCCAATATTTGTTACGTAACATTGCATAGTGGTCCTCTCCAAAGATTGTTCAAATTATGCCCCTGGGATCAAATCTGGCCACCGCCCGAGGGGTCACATTGTTTATATAGACTTAAATAGCTAAATGACTTAAACAATCTTTTCCTGAAACCGCAAGGCCCAGAGGTTTGTTCAAGGTTGTTCAACTTATGCCCCTGGGATAAAAATAAGCCACGCCTCTGGGATGCAAATTCCAATTGGTCTCAGTTGAGCGTCCTAGGGCCGTTAGGGCACTCTTGTCTCTGATCAAGTTCATTATCGATTACATCTGGAGCCTTTTGGTTATGTATTCTATTTACAAGTTTGCACACAAGGCACTGTTGTCACTAGTGGGATTTACACCGTTTATTCTGTCGTGTGTTTCTGACAAAGTAATACAAAAAACGCGGATGTTCATTTCGGGATTAAATGACAGATATTTGACAGATATTTGATTGACTATACTATAATACGGCTGTCTGCAGTCTTATAACAAGGCCAATATGAATTCAACTAAATAATGACAATTTTATTAATTAACTTTATATTAATATGCAACATATTTCGGTTTTAGCAGTATCGAAACAGTTGTTTCGATATACAAAGAAATAGTATGCAGCATCAGTCAGTTTGAATAGTACAAGTTAGATATACCATAACTTTTGTTTCGATATAAATAGAATGTAACAACGGCAGCATAAATTATTAAAATTATTTGTTTTCTTTTAACTGTGCATTGTAAAATTTAACAACCAAAAAGAACATAAAATAATTGCTAAAGTGTTTGTATCGATAAAGTCGCAAAAGGTTTAACCAATCGATATGCACTGTTATCCGACTGAGTTTAGGCAAACATGCTGGTAGTCATCAACACATTCGTTAACCATACTTAGAATTAATATAAAGAATAGTCTGGGACTCCAGAAAATATACTTACATGTAAGTCTAATTGACCAAAGCATTTTGTTTAATAATATTCTTAGAAGTCCAAATATGTTAGCGTATGCTTAAGACATTCTTAAAAAATTGAAGACACCGACTAGATGTGAAAACAAATGAATGATTTACTAAGCGATTTTTTAAATTCCTTACGTTGAGCCTTCCACCAGCCACTTTTCAGGTGAATCCTTTATTTTTATTGCGAAAATGCTGTAGGCAAAGTGACAGAGCAAACGTCGAGCTAACTCGCAGATTCTCTTCACTTTCAGAGGTGCATCCAATCCAATTTTAATCCAAATATTACTAAATGATTTTAGCATGTTCATATAAATGAACGCTAAATTGAAGACTACTCCAGTAGAAAGTTAATCTGTGTTTCCGTGGTCGATGTCGTCAGGATTTCATGATTCGTAACTCAGTACACTCAGACTAATACATTAAAAAGCACGAATGTTGCCCAAGCACTCTTTATTTTGTGGGAGTGCTATCTGTATAACTTTTTAGTAAAAAATACAAAGCGCAAATGTAATTATGCTAAGCGCTTTCAAAATGGTGTCAACAAACGTCTCGTACAAATCCGAGCTAATCCTCAATCCTGATTGGCTTAATATCGTATTGGCCGCGTGTTTTTCCATATTGGCCTCGTTTTGTTTCCGTATTGGCTGAGATATGAAATTAATGTGCAAGGTTTACACTGTATTAAGCGAACAAACAGATCAGAGTATCGTTTAATATTATAAAGTCAATTAATAATATACTAAACTAATATTATATTAATACAATTTAAAGCCAAATGGCAGGCATCTCATGTAGTGTTGTGTGTGTATAAAATTGATTCATTTGAATACAAACTAATCTACAAAATGTGTTTGCACGGTAAGATACAAAAATAACGTCTATAGAAACGTTACTTAACTTGTTCGTTAAAAAAATTACATGGATGTACGAACACACACTGTTTTGTAGGTACCGAGGGCAAAACATCAATTTGATTTGAAATCACAAATACATGTATCGTTACCAAATATATCAATAATTCTTCGGTTAAGAACACAAAATGTGGGACTGAACAATGGATTATCCTGAATGAAAAGACATGCATGAAATATGGAGATATTATTGAAATATGTACACTCATATTTTTTACTAATTGACGCAGTTTAAGTTCACTCTGGAATGTAACCCATTGCCATAATATGACTATAGGTGCTACCTAGTTTACAGGGAAAAATCATCTAAATAGTATTTAAAAATACAACTACATTTGTTGTGTGGAATTGTAGATCTCTGTGAATTTTATCAATATTCACCGCAATATGAGAAGCGAGGGTGTCAACCAGAGCGCTAGCCGGACAGCTGTCACTGAATGTGTTTCACCGCTTATTAATAAACATAAATATAAGATCTACATTCTCAGATGGAGAGCATATTAAAATTAATTTTAACATTGTTTTTCAGAATATCTGATCAATTTAAGTTAAAGTCGTATTTTATTAGCTGAAATTTATCACAGGGGTTGATTGTATAAAAATACCATCAACTATTTATAGTACCTAGAGCATAGGAAAGTTGGACAAGAGCCACAAAGTGGCTATGATGTTCATAATTTAGTTATTTGTTTCATTCGGTTTATCTATCCAATTTGGAGTTGACAGGATTCGATTGACATAAAGAGGTCGACATGATGCTGGATAGGGATTTCAATGCTAATTTTTAACAAACAATGTCACGTGTATTTGTTTGCTATTTGCAATGATCCTAGATGTTAAACTAGGACAAAGAAAGAAGAAATACAACAACAGAAGTGTGCCGTCTATACCTGCAAGTTTATCTCAGTTTTGCAAACATCTTCAATGTTTCCACAAAATGTTACCGTCTGAATATTAATACCACAACTAAAGTCAGTGCTTTTTTTAACAAGACAACAAACATAATAAGAATATTGCATCAAAATCAATACCGAACAATAATCCATTTTCTAAATGTTCATGAACAAATCAGTCCTAACAGTATTCGACATGGTCTTGCAAAATGCAACTACATGTTACTATCAAACGTATATTGTACTCTGCACTATATTGAATTTACAGTTTATGAATAGTTTTGTTCTTCTGAGCCAGTGTATTTTTTCAGCCAAATATTTACTTTATCCATACACAAGAAGTGTGCCACACACAAAAATGTGTCAGTGTTTTGGCAGAGAAAATTATGTAGAAATACACAGACATAAAGGATTAAAGTAAGCAGATGTAATGATGAAAACATTTTTATTTATCAACCAATATAGTATTGTTTAGACAACAATAAGCATTGGCTTTTTGCTGCTGTATTTTTCTAAACATATCGATCACACAAACACATGGCATTTGTTGCTCACAAGTAATTAGACAATAACAGCAGCAACAGAACCACAAACAAAAAACAAATAAATAAATCATGATTATTTATGTATTTATTTAAAAAAAATATAATATTCTACAGTCTACATTTTACACTATTGTATTCGTCTTGTGTTGTGCGTCATATCACTTGTACTGAACCAAACTAAACACACACCATATTTTGTGTTGTTTGTGTTCAAATTAAATCTATGAAAGCAGCTACAAAAGTAGCCGTTTTGACCACATTAATTAATAACTCGTTTTAACAGTCTGGGCCGTTTTAACTTTAGGCCGTTTTTAATTTGCTTTCCATCAGTGTATTTTAGCTCCTACTTCCTTAAAATGCATAACATTTTTCCACTAAGACGTCATGAAGATCAACAACAATAAATTGTATAAGTAAAAACGATCATATTAGCAGTTTTATTGCATTTTCTATTTTTGTAAAAGTTTGACAGTGATTTGCGACCGTAGCGTTCAGACCGTATTGGTTCGTTACGGACATGTTCTTTTGTCGAAATCGCGAGTGCATTCTATGTTTCTTACGGGCGATAACAACCAGGGTAATGAGTTTTCTTATACGTAGCATTACATATCTTTTTATTTTAAATTTTGTAGCAGAGATAATTTTTTTCAAATGAGACCAGAACTCAAGACAACTGGTGAACGATGCCAGAAAAGGTTGCTGTATGTGGATTTGATTTAGCGTTTTCTGACCTCAGTGACGTCGCTCAATATTCTACGCGCTGGTAAACTGGTTGTGTTCGAAAAAAAATATTGGCGAATTTGATATTATTATTGACGAACCGGTCATTTGTTTACATTGGGGATAGTGCGATAAAACCTATTTTGTGGAAATATTGAGGATAATAGGAACAAACCAGGTGAACATATGTGCAATTGATACGTACGTAAGTATACACATAAAAATGGGCATGTTTCGATCCCATGTTTTACTGAAATTCAAAACCAAAACTGAAGGTCGCGAAAACGTGTGTCAGGGGTATGTTGCCCGTATTAACTCACGCACATGTACTGATATTTTGAATGAAAGAACTATACTGAAAACTAGTATATTTCCCGAAATCAGTATGATATTTACACTCTTAGTTTTTATATACAAAACTGCAATGTACACTTACCTGGTAAAGCACTTATCCAAATTAGTTTGTATATCAGGATACTGTCCATGGTCTGAAAAAATGTAAGTAGCATTTTATATCAAATAAAATGCATATACAAGTATTCACACAATTATTTTCCCACTTCCACTTGTTAAAACTATCTTTGTAAAGAAAAGCTATTTCAAACATTGTTCTATGAATTAATGTAAATGGCTAGAGTAATTGCACATTAGTGTAATGTAATTATTACACTAATATTAAACGCATTAAAAACTTAAGTTTTATATACGTACAGCATACAGATGTAAAAAAAACATTTTCGTACAAGTATAGCGTGAAGGAAACATTTTCATAATAAATTATTGCGAGCTGTTCCACGCATTGAAAATAATAGTCATTGTCTCGCCTTATTATGAAGGTATTCTCCATAATTATATTTTTATACAGTAAACCAAACAGTTTAGTATACGTCGTCTAAGTCGGATCAAACCTCTCGTAGCGGCTGCGCTTGCGATAATTCCATATTTAATATCTAGACCACAGTTGATGTCAGCCAACCAAACACAGGCAAGAATAGCCTTTTATAGTCCTTTTTTCTGAACTGTCAAAACGTGAATAATTCCAAGGTGGTTGAATGTGTTATTATCAGATTTTAACTTTCGATGTAGTTTTCCGTCGTATTTACGGGTATTCATAAGCCTGTTATGATATGCCAAATCTGGCAAATAACATAAGCATATTTATATTAAACATCCGTCGGAATTGCCAAGTGGTTTCAAGACGAACTACATCTGTTGAACCGAGCAGTTCGGGTTTGAATCCCCGACAGGTATACTTTTTTATTTCCTTTTCAACGCAATGATTTTTATCAGTGTACATTGTTTCCACACGATTGCTAACAGACACTCGTGATTCCCACGAATAAAATGAAAATGATAATAAACTACCAAAGAGACGGACACGGCAGACGAATTAGAAACGCTTACAATATACATGTATCTGATTTTGTTGTGAAATTGTTATGAATTATTTATTTTAATGAACATTTAAAAATATAATCGTACATAGCAAATATAGAAAAAAAGATAATACATAATAACAAATATATGTAAATATAAAATGTAATGTTTATAATAATGCAATATAACATTTTAAATTGTTGTTCAAAATATGTTAATGGGATTCGATCCAGCAAACTAATGTTGGCGTGACTAGCAGTATACTCCTGAGCTATTCGCTCTCCAATATTGTATAAGTAGAAGTTACTGCGATAATGAACACCCTGCTTTAATTATCGTACATCACAAGTAGTTTTTTTCTTCCCGAAACCTGAAGCACGCTATCGGAAACAACACGAATGCTAGCCGAGGGTATAAATAACGCATTCAACCACCGTGAAATTATTCACGTTTTGTCAGTTCAGAAAACAAAGGACTACTTAATATCATAGTACACGGCTATATTTTTGTCCGCATTATCCGTACACTGCTTTAATACGGTTCAGTGTAGTTGGATTTACAAAAGGCCAACTAACTCTGACCTTGGGTTTTTGTATTCTGTCCTATGGAATCACCGCGCAGTTGATAATGTTTCTTTCCGAAATGAAGAAGATAAACATTGCATCCACCTTATGCTTATGTATTATTATATATTAGAATAGTATATACTGTGCAGATTTCTTATTGTATCGTCACCAGTTTTAAATATTTGTTCCATGCAATACTGTTATAACGTCACCTTAGAAAACTCAATACTTGATCAAATAGACTCAACAAGTATAAAATATATATTCAAACGTGTATTAGACTCTTCTTTTGGCTTAGTTAATTCCTTACTCTAAATTGTTAAACGTGTTTCAAAATGTATATATCTATGTCTGTTTTATTATAGATACTCACCCTATTATGTACATAATTATCATGACACATCTATTTTCTGGTGACATATAGACCAATTGGGTCGGATGTTATTTGTTTCGTTGATTATATGAATTTATCATGAACATTGTTTAAACACATGACACAATAATAAACAAATTACTTGCTTAATCTCTTTAATACAACATCAGTTATAACATTTAATGAGGAGTGCCATCACCGTTAGTTATTGTAATATTGTGTTAAGGGTAATTAAAAAGATAGTTGTTTTGTTGCATTATATTTCAAGATTAAAGCGTAGCCTGTTCAAGCACCATATAATATTTAGCACACAACAAGAATATCTGCAACGAAAATAGCTTTAAAGTTAAACACAAATGTGTATGAAATTTAAATAAGAAGTTGCTGCCAAAAACATCGGAATTACGCTCAAACTTTTTATGATGATACCTCATTTTCGTAATTTTAGTCGCCAGAAGAATGTTAGCTTAGATTTTTTTATTTTTATTTTTTTTTTACCATTGTAAAAACTTTATTTCCCTCGTCTATAGGTGCGTGAATGTCGAGGACATCCTCCTCCGCACCTTACAATAATCGTATTTTGCAATGAAAGGTAAGCAACAATAATGACATTTGCACAAAAAGAGACCTAAATAACGTATTCATAAATTGACATCATTTTTATTTTGGGTATATTAATAACAAGGCATTGGCAACAACGAACAGCAAAAAGAAACACTGTGATAGGTTTGTGGGTAAAGATAATATTCATTCACATTTGCTTATTTGGGTTATTGATTATGTACAGATTGGCAAAAACATGTTCCATTTGTCGACCTATTGTTCGTCCCATAGCATTTTAATTCCTGCAAAACTTTGTATTCTTATTTCATGTATTGTTTAGCAAAAGAGACGGATGGTGCTTTTAATTTCATTTTACAACTATAGATGAACATTTTTGTAATAAGGCAAACCATATTCAGAATGTTATCAGATTTCTTCTTGTAACCAAGAATAAAACCTTCCCGGTTAAGAAGATCCTTGGAATTTGGTATACTGTTAAACAGATCCATAATGAATTTGTGGATATTGGACAATCCCAAAAAATATGAACAATGGTTTCTGTACAATTTTTACAGAAAGTGCATTTGTCAGTATCAGTATATTTTATTTTAAATAGAATTGTGTTAGTGCCTAATATTATGTGAATAATTCTATACTGTAGCCACTGTAAGTGTGAATCTTGTGTTATTATAAGAGGCATTTCGAAGATGGTTGACCATTCATCGTCTTTTATATTTCCAAAAGTTTCACACCATTTAGATTCGCATGATGAAATTGAATCATTTTCTTTTAAAATTAAATACATTGGTTTAGTTCCACTAGAAAATTTTAAGATACTCTGTAAGCATGGTGGTATAATGGTTTGACATAGGTAGATTTCCTTGAGAACTGAGTTGTCTTTAACAAGCTAGAGACAGAGTGTATAACTGCTTGGTAATGACGATAGTTCGGACTGAAGTTGTAGAGTTTACAAACTTCATCGTATTCATAAAAGACAATGATTTAATATATTTTATTAAATCTCCAATAGCATGTACGCCTGTGTTAAACCATGAAGCGAAGAAAAAACTCTTCTGTCCAATTATTAAATTTGGATTGTAAAATAATGGGTAGTACAGCACATTGGTCTGTTTAATATTTTCTTTTATAGGAAAAACACAAATGCTTCTAGTGAGTCTTTCGAGAAATCAGTATCTATTCAAGATAATAAGCTTTCAGGGTAATGTACTCCACAGTTGTATAATTAATTAAGATTAATAAAAGTGTTTACAATATTAAACCATTTTCCATTTCCCATTGTAATTCGTTTAATCCATGGCATTTATAAAGACCTCATATAGGAGGGAAAGTCAATCATATTTAAACCACCATCTTTATATTGTTTTATAAGAATTGCTTGTTTAACCTTAGATTAACCGTTCCACAGAAAGTAAAAAAAACAGCTCGTTAATTTTATTTAAAACTAAGAGTGAGGGATTTGGCAGAGCGGTAATTAGATGATTAAATGAGGTAAAATAAGGTTTAAATAACCTGTATTTTACCTATAGGCGTTAGTATTTTTCTTTTCCAGTTAATATAGAACACATATCGGCGAGTTTATTTGTGTAATTCAGGTCCGTCATTTTCTGTAGAGCTACGTGAGAGTTTAGACCAAACATTTCAAAGCTTTGTTGATTCCAAATTAATTTCCATTTTGTGTTAATGCTATCTGAACTATATTTATTTTGGCAAATCCATACAACCTTAGTTTTATCAAAGTTAATTTGAAGTCCTGAACAATAACTAAAGTTTGATAATACTTCTAAAGTTTCAGTAAGTGAATCGCTAGAGCCAACCAAGATGAGTGTAGTATCGTCCGTAAATTGGCAAAGTCTCTGTTCGATTCCATTTACAGTTATTCCTTTTATTTTAGTACTTGATCTTAACTTAATGGATAGAACTTCAGCGCATAAAATACATAAATAGCAACTCAGTGGGTCTCCTTGACCACAACCACGTTGTATGGGAGGAATTCAGACAAAAAACCACATTGTATAACTGTCGACGTACCATTCTGAAATAGAACATTGAACCAGCGCTGTATGTCTTTCCCAAAATGGAATAACTGACGTGTTTTATTAATAAAGGACCATGATAATGAATCGAATGCTTTTTAGAAGTCTATCTGAAGTAAAATACCAGGTATATCATTTGTTTCAGTATATTGCATTATATCATAGATTAATCGTGTATTCTCAGCTATAAATCTGCCTTTTATAAATCCAGTTTGGTCATGGTTAACCTATATGTCAATATGTCGATAGGCTATACAACCAGCCCCGATTTTATAAACGGTATTAAGTAAAGTGATAGGACGCCAGTTTTTTTAAAACTGTCTTGGTTTACCTCCCTTAGGAATACATTATACATTGAGTTTGAGTAATTGATAATTGTCCGACTCTAAATGTGTGGTTCAAAGCTCTGCAGACGAATACACCTAATTGTTTCCAAAACATTAAACAACAATTCTGCTGTGAAATCTGACGACTCCGGACTTTTATTATTTGCCATGTGTTTTAAAACTGAAGATGCTTCAGTAAGCGTTATAGGGCCTTCTAAATATTCTCGTTGATCACTTGAAAGCTTTGGTATGTTTAGATCCGATATGAAAATGTTAGTTTCTTCCTCACTGTTATTTACGTCTTTATTACTATACAAATGTTTATAAAATGCAGCAGTTGTATTGAGGATGTCAGACTGCTTATCAATTTCAACATTTTCACTGTTTACTAATTTATTGATGGTTTTTTATGTGTAATTATATTTCTCTAAATTGCAAAATAACTTTGTCGGTTTTTCGCCATTTTCAATCCATTGGGCCCTGGATCTGATTATGTTTCCCTTTAGATTGTCATCGCTAATAAATTTAAGTTCCGCTCGGAGATAAGAAAGATGTTCAATTTTATCTTCAGAAAGATCGCGTTCAATATTGTTAATTTCTGTTTTAATTTTCAGTTCTCTAGTTTCCCTTTCTTTCTTTTTAAAGGAGCTATATGAAATGCATTTTCCTCGAATTTCCATCAGTACTATTTGCAAAAAAAGTTGGTCACAATTGTAAGTTGTAATTCTTCGTCAGGGATAATCTGAATATTTCTATAGTCGTAAACGGGGAGCATATATTGTTCTTTTATTTCCAAAATTGTACTCTTAATCGTATTAATGTAGTTAATATCTTTTAACAACATGTTATTATGTATCCATAGACCTTTTCCGTGAGAAAAATTGCTAAAGTCTAGGGTCAGTTCTACAATAGAATGATCTGATTGAAGACTGGGCTTTATTTGAATATCGGATACACTAGATAATAGGATAGGCGATAGTAGAAAAAAATCTAATCGAGCCTGTTGAAGCGGATTTGTTCTACGCCACGTGTAGCGTTTAATAAAGGGGGTATTTATATCTAAACGGATCGATACGACCACGTTCATTTGTATAATCAGTTAATGTGGACCTTGCGTTTTTGTAGTTAATACATTTGTAATTATAATAATCTAACTCGTGATATAGTACTAGATTAAAATCTCCACATATACAGTATGTCTCATTGTTGTATTTGTCGGTTTTATTAAAAATGTTGTCAAATAAATCTGGATTGTCTGTATTAGGACCATATATTGAGGCCAAAGTTAATCTGGTTTCTCCAACAGTGATATCTAGTAGGATATAGTTTCCAAATTCATCGCATTCTTGTTTATGAACTTTTATTCTATATGTTTGGAAAACAATATTGCAATACCTCTTGAATTTGAACTGTGATAGCTTAGAACACACTCATGTCCCCATTGTGAATATATGCTTTTATATTGTTCCTCAGTAAAGTGTTTATCTTGTAGGCAATATAGTTTGTGTCCTTTAAATATTGAAAAACTTTGAGACGCTTTTTATTACCTTGGATGCCTCTACAATTCAACGATAAGATTTTAAGTACACTCATTTCGATTCATATTCTTAATGTACTAAAAGATACCCACATATTATTGTTCGATGCAAACACGTTACAGAAGTGCATGTAGAATAGACATTTCATGTTGCAATTTACAATGGTATAAATGAAAAAGAAGAAAAAACAACAACAAAAAAGGTGAAATAAAAAAAAGGTATGGGTATCATGAATAAGGGTTGAGAATAATGTTTAGAGTTACTTAGCAAACTCGTTTTAATAAAACCAGCTTTTTATTTATTTTATTGAATAATGCAAATTTAATAATGATGCAGGCATAGGTTGTTTAGATACTGAAATCGCTATTTTTGTGTTTTGTTGTATATTAACCGTTTAACATACTGTGCACAATTTGTATGTCAATCTGCAAAGAGTAGACAATATTGTTAAAAATCAAAATAATTTTTTAATTAAATCGATAAATAAAGTATTTGTAAATTTATTTTTAAGACATCAACACAATTTTAAGATTGAAAATAAAATATATTGCATGTTTATCGGTAAATATCAGTACGATTATACCGCCTTATAATCAATAAACGTCGCAAGAAGTGAAGAGGGGACATCTCTCGTGATTTCCCAGTGGAAGTAACCTAGTTTTGGGAAAGGCCTATTCGTTGCTATATATCGTTTAGCCTAACAAAACAAACGTTTTCATAACTGTGGACTAAGTCGATGAATCTCTCTATCATATACACATCTACTACTCGGGGTCTATCGGTTTTCACTGTCAGTTCATATCTGAGCTTTATCAGACGCAAATGCACACGCTGTCTCGATTCAAGTTGACCTTGACGTAATATTGTGCTACAAACACGTTTTCTTATTATAATCAAATATGTAGAATGTATAGTCTACATCGCTCGTATTTAGCTACTGGTGCAAATACAAAGGCAGCTATTAATACAAAATTTAGTTTTGTAATGAAGGATAATACAATATTTGGCTTTTTTCTTTGGTTTAGGGTGTATTCTAGTTTCGATTTTGAATAATTTGTATAGCAAAGGATAACACAATTTAAATGTGCAGTTTTTACAGTAAATATTGACATAAAGGCGATTTAAGTGTTTAGTGATTTGATATAAACTAAATAATATGTCAACCGGTGCCAGATTTCTCCATCCATTGTTAACGTCTGAGTGTTGAAATATTTAATGTGTTCGCTGAACCTAAATTATATGACTGTAAATAACTGTTTACCTAGTTTGTGTATGTCGTTTCTAAAAAGTTAGCATTCCGTGTTTTGTTAAAGGGGTCATGGGCGTAGGCATCAATTGCTTAATAAAACACACGATGAATGTTTAATAATATTGTTATTTTACAGTACCAAACGTTTTTCAGAGGTACAATGTATATCATGTTGCCTTATATGTAAGATCACGTGTATCAGCCAATGTATGTAGAAATAGTCAACAACAAAGATGCCGCGCTGGCGATGAGAAGTTTGGAGTTCAGACTATGTTGCGGATAAGTACCCGCGCTTTTCATGATATATCCATTGTAAATATGTAAAAAAGTAATATAAAATAAATGTTATAAAGTAATATAAAATAATATAAATAACATTGTTTAACTTTTATATAAACTAACTTTTTTATTATATCTCACTTGTAAGGACGCATGATATCTGCATATATCTTTCTCAACTTAAAATTTATGTAATACTTAAAATAATTATTCTGCTATTCGCTGATGCGGACATAAGGCGAAAATAGTTTTGGTTTAACATTTCTACTGCATTTAACTTGATACACAAACATCTCACATCCGGAGACAACCGTGTATCACATAATTCACATGAACATCTCAACACAGATCCCGTGGATGTTTTCTATACATAACACACATCTGGACGCTGATACACACAAATCTCACATTTCGAAACAGCCGTGTATCCCATAATTCACATCAACATCTCCACACATATCCCGGGCATCTTTACTTTGTAGACAAAACATCCAGACATTGATACATAAAAATGTAACAAATTTGAGACAACCGTGTATCCAATTATTAACATCAACATCTATACACAGATCCCGTGCATCTTTACTTTATATACACCATATCTATACATTGATACACAAACATCTCGCATCCCGAGACAACCGTGTACCACATAATGGACATTAATATCTCAACACAGATCCAACTGTGTGTCACATAACTCACGCCATCAGCTCAATGCAGACTACAGTAGATTCTTATTACATACAAAACAAACTTATCTCTTTGTCCTCAATTAAAAAAAAACACGTAATTTAGCCTGTGCAATGATAAACAGGATGACACAACAAACTATCTATACACTATGACTAGCCACTGATGTTTATCAGAAAAATGCATACTGTCGTTTGTGGCTTAGCATAGCTTGCACTTCATATACTCATATGAACTGTGATTTGATATATCAACATAATAAAATGAACCAGCCTTTTTTTGCACAGCAGTTACAAATTAAACCTGAGCATCAATTAAGCAAAAACATTGAACACGATGACCATTTCACAAACCTGTCTACATAAACGCGATTTTAAAGGGTGTTATTTTTCCATTATTTATTAAACGATATCAGATGCTATCGAATGATCATATTTTACTATTCCTAGGAATCGGAGAAAACGCCAAGAAGAAAACGAAACTTACATATTGGAAAATGATACGAGCCTACGATTACTACAAATAGCAAACACCTGGTCGAAGTCTCCAGCATGCCATGTGTTTTCTAGAAATCCACTGAATCAAATGAGTATAGACGCTGAAATTAATGTTTGTCATTTGTTTGTTAGCTGGAGAATGAATGATGCACCTTTGCACAACCTGAAACAAAAACTATCCATTGCGCTATATGCATAGCTTTCCACCGAGGAAACGTTTATCGCTTACTGTTTTCCTTTAATGTTTAGCAGATTTGTACCAGTATGGTATTTTTCCAAATACTTAACATATCCTACATGAAATCGTCATTCCGATATAGAATAAGCTCCATTTATATCATAAAAGGCCGCAAAACATTTGAGAACATTGAGAACCGACAGGCAAAACCCAAAACACGAAGTATATGATATTCTTAGTTATATTCTTTGAAAGCACCAAATAATGGTCAAGAAGTGAGCGTTTAAATTCCAACCTCATATCCAGAGACACATGAAATGATTTACAAATTGACTCGCATGCCTGACGTATAAACTTTATTTTCAGAAATGCTAACCAGAAACCTTCAAGGGCTAAAAAATAAAAGGTTTAGTTTAGGCCACAGCTATACATACATGAAACAAAAATGGAAGGGTCCTAATAAATGTGTTTTACAAAAGAAGCATTATTGTATTTACTTATTTACTAGTGTTCAACCAGACGAACGCAGAATGTAAAAAGAAGTATTTTTATTTTTCCATTTTCAAAAATATCATGAATATTTGAAGCACCTTTTCCCCGAATCGGAATATGCGAATTAATTTTCTTAACTGTTAAAACAAAAAACCATAACACTCAGATATTTATAGCATGCATATACATAAAACAAAACAATATACTAATCTTTACAATTATGTGCTTTAGCGATGTCGCTAATGGCGGTGTGTAAAGTGGCTCCAAAAGAGCTATCCTTGTCGGAAGTAGACTGCTGCGGAACGAAGACTCTCTGTGTGTACGAACACAGCGCAGCTCAGCTCACTCATGAATCCCAAACATGTATTTTCAAAAATTCACTGTTCTACTGTTATCTGCGTATGTAGCTTAAAATGTGATATCCTCACAAAAAATATTAACGAAAATTAGATTGTTTAACACACAATATGCTGAAACACGTGTTAACTATTGTGTAAGCGAACCTGGAATGACTCTACCCGCCAATCAAACGAAAAAACTACTGCAAAGATAAATAACGAATGCATACTAAAGCGTGACGAAAAGAATAGCAAAACTGTTTAGGTTATTATGTAGATCGATAGATTTACTTCTAGTAACTAAATCTCACTTTTTACTAACATACAATTCACTTACCCATAGGCCATGCACTGTAATCTGATAATTACTCAAAAATATTATATCACCTGTATCGAATGATAGAAACCCTTCATTTGATATATTACTTTCATTGAAGAAGGACATTTATCATATTTATTACTTGAAATATAATTGTAGACGTAACATATATTGTATTTTGTATTGTGTTTCATGGTAATAATATGTATTAGAGATCTGGATGATCGCAAAAGAAAGCACCGGCAAAGGGAAAATAACATGTATGAATAATTAATTCAAAGATATTTTGATTTTTAGGCGTAGAAAAAGAGACATAATACGGATCTTTATTAATAGCGTAGAACGGTTGCATGTCTCAGGAGTAGAAGTTAAGATATGCGAAAATCTCATTATCAGAGACTTGAAGCAGCTGGTGATGCGAGAATATCAAAATGCAATAAAAGAGAGTGATCGACAAACAAAACGCATGCCGGATATTGACAAATTCAGACTGCCTCTATCTAAATGGTAGATTAAAGCAAAGATTCAGGTGAAGTTTCTCAAATATATAAACTCTTGAAAAAAACAACATCATTAGAACTGAGGTTGTCAGAAGCTGACCAAGTTCAACAATCAGAGAAATAAAAGACACAAATGTTGGAGAGATGCGCTTGACATTTAACTGAATATGTATTCTTTATTCTCATGAGAGGTCCCTGTAGCAAAGAGGCCCCTGTTACGAACATAGGTCAATCATTTTACGAACAAATTGATCCAACACCATATCGTTTTAGCTCTGGCGTTAATGGAACCGAAGTGTTGTATACTGGAAACATTGAAGCAACAATATCTATTCCACTTATAGGCGAAGAATCATATAATGTACCCGTACTAGATGTACCCAAAACGGAGTGCAATATCATTGTACTGGCCATGATGCGAGAGTAAACGATATCGGAATCAATTTCGTAAATGTCGCCAGTACCGACACACTTCGCTCACGATTCCTGATCGCAGAACAGGAAACCGGCGAACCTGTATTTCAGTGGGGTCTTTGGTCCAAATAATTGAACAATGCTACCAGTATGCACTTTGATAACTGCTTACCATATGCCGAAAGTAGAAACAAAATTAGAGATTGAAGAAGAGTTCGAAATCCAGCTCTTGTGATGTCAGGGAGTAAAACCGAAACCGGCAGCCGTAAACAAAAGTAATGATAGAGTTAACGGTACCGGATCCGAGTTCTGAAAGAGAGGTTTCCAAAGAGGGGGATTAGGGAGACGCTCCAGAATAATGGCAACAACGAACGATCTGATGAAAGGCCCGTTCCAATAACACTTATACAAATCAATCAACTTCAGATTAAAATTCCAAACGTGTGATTGTCGCCATTGAGGTTGAATAGAAGATGTCATCGTATCGGACCCTGAAAAAAGGGTTTACTTGATAGGCTTATTGTTTGTTCAAACGAATCTGATGTGTATATAACTGGCGTGTTTACACAAACTTAAATAGACAGTGGGATGATGGTTACGACCGTAAGTCAGTCAATTAACAAACAAATGGATCCTAAACCCTATCTATTTTGGTGATATGTACTGGAGCTATCTGTCTCTGGGGCTAATTTGATCGAAGTGTCGTTTATGGGAAACATTGCAGCAACAATATCCGTTCCACATAGAATCGGGTAATCATATGATTTACCAGTAATGGTTGTACCCAAAACGGAGTTCAATATCAGTGTACCGGTCATTCTCGTTGCCAATGTGATACGGTATTTTCACTCATACCCAGTAGATACCCTGTCAGAAGAATGAAAAGCATCCGTAAAGACTATTTCTCTATCAAATAAAACATATACTGTTGTTCCTACGAACTAAACATTAGTAGAATTACCACCGTACAAAACAATGGCAATATCCGGGTTAGTTCGTTAGGCCACACAGGACGCGGCCGCCGTTACTAAGTCGACTGATGAAGCGTCGAGCCGAATACGTGTTCGTCCACGCGTTGTCCCACTGGATAACAGTGAACACTGCCACAGGTTTTGCCAGAATTTTCAATTTATCTGCCAAACCCATTTAATATATGAATCTATTAAAGCTATTGAACTTTTGGATGAGAAGATTTTCTATTTGCAAATCTGTGAACAGGTCCGTTTAATATGTTCAAAGGTAAATTGTGTTACATGTTACTGTCCATATACTAATGTACCAGAGATTTCCCTAGTGTTTCTATCACTTTTTGTAATCATTTTGATATCGACACAATGATTAATACATAATTTGATCCATAAGGAAATGAATATGCTATTGAACGAAACTTTGTAGCGAACGCTTTGCACATACCAGCATATATTGATTGGTAGTTTGTTTAGATAAAGTACCAAATAATACTTTAATAATACATACACATTTGAACAGTTTAACGCCAATTAGTACACGATGTCGTTGTACTCCATACTATGAAATCAAATGTCCATAAGCAATTCAACATAATTACATGTATTCATTTAAATATATCGCTTAACTGTAAATTAATGTAAAGTATTTATTTACGGATATCTTATACAATTCAAGTTCTTAAGTACATGCAACGTATTCTTAGATATGCAAATGGCAAACTTCCAACATAATTCAAATGTGAACAAAATATGCAATGAAAGCAATGCATAATAAACATACCATTTAATTATTATTGTCATTCGATTAACGATTTCGTTATTCAAAACCTCAGACTACTAGTAAAAGGAAATACAATGCTTAGAATAATACTATAACAGTAGAAATTTGTATTGCAAATATATTATGTGTAACCCTTATGAATTTAGTCATAATTATAATTATATTATCCTTTTTCTGGGAAAATGTGTACAGGTAAATAATTTTTACCACCAACAACAAAGACAACAACAACAACACAAACAACATTGACTTCTAATACTACTACTACAAATACAACAACAACTACTACTACTACTACTACTACTACTACTACTACTACTACTACTACTACTACTACTACTACTACTACAACTACAAGTACTACTACTTCTACTACTACTAGTACTACTACTACTACTACTACTACTACTACTACTACTACATTTACCACAACTACTACTACTACTACTACTACTACTACTACTACTACTACTACTACTACTACTACTACTACTACTACTACTACTAATAATAATAATAATAATAATAATAATTATAATAATAACAATAATAATAATAATTATAATAATAATAATAATAATAATAATAATAATAATGATAATAGTAATAATAATAATAATAATTATTATTATTATAATAACTCGTTATGACGAATATATTAAGGCCCTGTCACACTGTGGCGAATTTGAGCTACGTGTACTGGCGAGTTGTAGCTCGCCACAACTCTTCCAGTGTCAAGTAGATATTTTACACATGTCGTTCTTTTGTCGCAGTGATGTCTACATATCTCTTCTTAATGTCTTCAGAATTCGCCAAGTAGCGACGAGAATTGTAAACCGATTATAATTCTCGCCGCTTCTCAGCGAATTTTTATTTTTATTTGTCGAAGAAATGTCGAATAAATCTCTCGCACACTCAAACACACTCGAACACATTCCGTAGACATGTCTTTACTTGTCATAGCGTTTCGCCGTATATAATCAATTACGACTTTACGCCAGTTTTCTGCGAGTTTAAGAGACTTGCTTACGACATCTACACTTCCTTTTCTCGTGAAATGTCGTCCTAAACTATTTCTCATGTCCTAACAACTCGTTCCGGTTTGTTCATACTCGTACTTTCTCGAAGACAAGTCTTCGATTATCGAAAATGTTGGAACGCCTATCTCGGCTGAACTCGTGTTAAAATGTGATTTTCGTGCTTGTGTCGCGTTAATGTCGTGTAAAGGTTAAATTGAACCATGTAAAGGTTAATAGACACATGTCGTCTAGAAACAATTTCGCGACCAACGTGTTCACTTGAAGGCGAAACATAACTCTTCGGGACTCGTACAAAACTCGAAGCTCAAATTCGCATCAGCGTGACAGCGCCTTTAGTTAACGTTATCAAATCGAGTTAATTCGGTATAAAGTCTCAGTCACATATTAGCGACTATGGCTCCTGACTGCGTCCCGACAGCGCTGTGATACAAACAATAAAAAGTCGGGAATATTGGGACGGTGTCGGGTCGCTGTCGGGAGCTATCTGGACGCTTTCGGAACGCTGTCCTGAGAATCGGGAATCATCGGGATACGTTCTGCGTAGCCAAGCACTCGAGAAAGTTAAGGTTTTCCCTTAACATTTGGGAGACTCATATAAATTTGTATAGACTGGACTATGTCGGGACAGATTCGGCTACATGGGATCAAATTTGGAACGGTGTCTGGACGTTGTCGGAACAATATACGGTAGAACGGGAATGATATTGAATCTTTGAAAGCTATTTTTAAATTAAGACAATATTTGTCGAAATTTTATAACATCACAATACAACACAGGTTAGAAATGTTTGATAAATTAATTTATCCTGTTTTAAGTTATGGCTCCGAAATATGGGGATTACAGAGCAATATAAAGATAGAGCGAATACATTTAAATTATTGCAAAGAATTATTATGAGTCCGAAGGCAAACACAGAATAATTTTATATATGGAGAAATCGGTAGAACATCCTTATCTGTCAGACATAGCATTAATGTAATTAGATATTGGTTAAAGATAGTAAACACACGTGATATAAAATATGTAAAGCTTGTTTATGATATTATGTCCCGGGAATTAGAAACATACCCCAATAACAGATCTTGGGTCTACATGGTTAAAAGCCTATTAGGTAATTGTGGTTTTAACGATGTGTGGCTGAATCAAGGGGTAGGGGATGTAGACATATTTTTGAAATTTTTTAAAATAAGAGTTACAGATATGTTTATACAAAATTGGAAAACCGAATTGAGTGAATCAACTAGAGCAAAACATACATATTAATATCCGATTTTAAATTTCAATTCTATTTAAGTGAAGTAAATATTCTAAAGTATAGAATGGCACTCTCTAGATTAAGAGTCTCTGCACATAGACTTAAAGTTGAAACGGGTAGATGGAAAAAACCAATAGCTATTCCTTATGAAGAAAGAAAATGTCCTTTATGCAATGTTTTAGAAGATGAATACCACTTTGTTATGGAATGCACATTATATACTGATGTTAGAAAAACTTACTTAAAACCATTTTATTATGTAAGACCAAATATGTTAAAGTTTATAGATCTACTGACCTCTCAAAATAGTAATATTGTTAAAAATTTAGCTATGTTTATTTATAAAGCATGGGAAATAAGAAATACTTATAATACATATTACGATTAGGATAGGATTTTTGGTATATATTTATGCATATGTATGTATACAAATACATACCACCTCTCGCTGTATATTGTCTTATCAAAAATACCCAATATTTTAAAATGTACCGATTTAAGTTTGATGTTTATCCTTTGAATGACCAGTGACTTTGTTTTATGTATATTGTATTGACATTTCATGTATACTCATGGGCTTATTGCCTACTGTATTATCTAATAAACTAAACTATATATATGTTGTGCGTGTTTGCGAGCGTTAGCCATTCATCGACATAGCTTTGACCGACCACCATTAATGCTTTCCGATTATGGCTCACACAGAATACAAGGTTGGAAAAGCCGGAATGCTATCGGGACGCTGTCGGAAGCTATCGGGAAACTGTCGGGACTCTGTCGGATCGCATTCGGGAAAATCGGGACTCGGTCGATACGCTGTCGTGGTGCTATCGTGACCATAGTCGATCTTGTGATCAACAATTGAACTTCGAGCCCCAAATCTGAGAATAATGTGCCGACATTGGACATATTTCAGTCGGGACGCTTTCGGCTCAAGAACAGCATGACAAATCGGTAATGTGTGACTTAGGCGTATGGAAGATGCATTTATGGCATCAGTTAGCACGAGAAACATATGCACACAAAAAACCGAATGTTAATAGCGAAAATAATTCAAGCGTGTGATATGCTTATATAGTTCATTAGTACCAATTTGTCTGAGCTATATGACTAGAAAATACACACGTTTTCACAGCCAAATCTGACAATGTTTGAAATCACGTTTGTGAAGAAAATTGTGAAATAAATGTGTTCTTTATAATCATATATTTAAAATGTATACTTTAGTACGATGTAATCAGGTAATGGAACTAAACAACAATTAACTATTAATCAAACTAAAGTTTCATATAAATTATAATAACGAAAGGTGATGTGTTGTTTTGATAAGACGTGTATTCTGCTTTCGATTTCAAATTGCTAATTGCGAACGTTAAATACGTGTAAATGTGCAATTTAACAGATAATATTAAGAAGAATACATTTAATACTGAAATAAACTTTATAAATCAGCTTACCGGCAAATGGTTTTCTTTTCCAGTGTTTAACTGTGTGTTGAACTGTTAAATTTAGTATCTGGAACTTAATCATATGACATTTAATAACAATTTATCCACTGCTTGTCCCTGTTATCTTTAAAGAGCTCGCGCTATTTGTGATTATGTTATCAGGGGCATAAACTGGAATATATAGCACACATTTAACGATTAATAACGTATTTATTACTTCTAGACGGATTTTAGAGGTACAATGTAAATTCATATTTATTCATATTTAAGACATCGTGTATCATCCCATAGAGGACGGAATAATATAATATACACACAAACAATTTGATACCAGGGCGGTATTTGTAAAATCCCAACTTAAGTTACAATGACTTGACTTTTTATATCACTTCTGCATAGTGATAGTCAATGATTGTTGTTTTTTTGGCTGTCCAAATACTGTCCAATTTAAAAACTGTCAGATTTTTTTCAAATTTAGATATGTTCATGCAAATTGAACCATACAAGAAACACACCAAGATATAAGGGTTAGCGATTTAGAGAAAATTTTACGAGTATGTCGAATGTGATAATATTGTATTAGTTAGAATCGTTGAAATTAACGCAAACACTTTTAATTAATAAACCCATATCTTGAAAGGTAAATCACATAAACAAACGTAATTATATTTACAACGAAACGCTGTGTTTGTTGACGTCTATTTACACACATGTTAACTTAATGTTGAACATAATTTTGTCGTATCCGCACGTCCATGACCATCGAGTGTCAATACCAAGTTCCAGCATCATGGCGTCTCAAACCATTGCATGTTTGTGTCACTTTTCTTATCTACGATTTTCAACGATTCGCATCTGATATATTGCGCTTACATGTATGACCTAAATTGCAGCCCAGTATTGATTATCGACCCTAGGCTATTATCAGTCGGTTGTAAACACTACGCCCATGTGAATTACACAGTTTTATTTTAAATGAAATCGCGCTTATAAATATGAGGGATTTTTGTTTTCAGAATTTGTGAATGTTCATGCATGTATTCAGCATCTTTGTCTGTTTGTATTTCTGTGTCACAAAACTGTAATTTGAAAATGCAAACCTCCTGATTAAATGTGGTAATTTAGTTTTGATATTGTCATTCTCTCTTCAATTTGTAATCGCGAATTACCTCGTAACACACATATACAGCATCATTTCTGCTTATCTGTCAGTGGAATTTTCAAATTTTCAACTGTATGTCGCCAATATTTGATTATGTGAAATACATAAATGGAATTAATCTTTGTGATAAATTAAATAGGTATTACACAAATACACTAAACAAACATGGTCAGTACAGTTTCAACATGCAATCGGTCTGTTTAATTTCTTTTTCATATTGTTCATATTGTAATGCGATCGCTTAATAGTTGATTGATTGTTAAAATTAAACCTTAAACCTGTAGTACAAAGAGCACACATTAATTACTGGGTAATAATGCATAAATTGTATAATCTTCGTCGTCCTCGAAAATAATTCTTTATCCAACGTTTCCGAATTCAAAACACTGTTCGCATTATGAACAAATTCTTGAATTATTGCAGTAAGTTTACATCGGGTTCAACTGACCAATGACAACTTTCTCAAAATGACGTTAAATCACAAGATATCTTTTATCAAATGAAGCATTTTTAATTTAGTCAATGCATAATTTTCATCATGTGTGATGTTGTATTTTACTTTAACGTACTGCCTCTCGATACCAAGTGCTCTTTCAATAACATTTCGATATTGCCAAGCATTAGGATATAACGAGTGCGGATTTGCGGATTTCGACAATCTTAAATATACCAGATATACAATAATATGTTAAGAGCTTATAGACAATTTCTTCATGAGCGTATGGCCTTGTCTTAGACACATTACGGAAATTCCAACAACACTCAAACACGCGGGTTTTCGGTACCCTTCTGGGTATCGATTGGCTAGTCTACATCTGTCAGTACGTATTTATTGTCTCTATCGGATATTTGAGATATGGGCCCAACGATATCAATCACCACAGTCAGAAAAGATGTGCCAGTATTCATCTCTTTTAATGTGGTACCTTCTTAACTGACTATTTTGGATAGTTTCATGGCACACTTCGCAAAACTTGAAAAATATACGATTGGATTTTCTTTTGAGAAGTGATTTTTAAGCATTCGTTATTGTTGAAGTAATTGATGGATTTGAAACCAAACATCACAAGCAAACAAATCACACATTTGTATGTGTATGCTTTATTTTGAAGGATCAAGATTTACACATTATTGTCTGTAACAGGGTAGGTGTCTTAGTTTCGGTTTCGGCAGCCTCATATGTTGTGAACTTTTTCTGTTTATTATATGTTTATTGTATGATTTTTACGTTTGCATCGTATGAGGAGTATGTTTCCTTGTCCCGTTGGTACATTAGCTGATGGTAGCAACACAAGTTAAATTGTGTAATCGGAGGATGTCTGTCCATTATTGAATTAAAATGTCTGATTTTAGGCAATAATTCATAAAAAGGCTGATCCAAAAGAAGCTTGTTTAATTAGTTTTAATCATGAAAAAAAAATTGGTATTCGGAATTTTTTTTCCTATTAGTTTCATAATTTAGTTGTGAATATTTCTAGGAGACTTGAACTTTATATTAATAATTAGTCATAGTAAAGCGCGCTTGCGCAAAGCAAACTATACTCAGTGACAGAAATAGCGAACTCTTTGTTGGCAAATGTCTTAATGAAATTACCGGTAATCATTCGAATTTACAAAAACAAGTAGAAACTTCTAAAAATGTGGGAAAACATCATGGGAAAGGGATATACCTTTTTTTTAAATTAAATATCAACCTATTGCATGTTTTATTATGGGATACAGCACATCAGGTTTGATAGACAGTGTACATGCCTAATGAGAACGTTGAAGTTTGCGTGTGTGCATATATATGTAAAAAAATTCATTCGTTGATGGACGATTGATATATATATATTGTAAGCGAGGTTAAATTGTCACAAAAATCCACATTGCAAACGAAGCAATCGTTTACCTGTACCTTTACATTTAAGTTGGCCAAGTTGGCAAATGTCCTTGTACGGCGATATTGTAGCGAAAGTGCTCTGTTCTTTATGTAGAGACAGTTGTCTTTAACCCTATAAACCAAAACACACAATGCACATGCTTTCCGATTCGGTTTGCTCTGCATGATATACATTCCGTTTAACATATTGATAGCCTCGTTGTTACGAAGTTATTTTTGAGTGTGAAAGTATAACAGTAGAGTAAAGCTAAAACGGAAGTTGCAGATCTGTACGCCGGTAATCAAGTAGATGCGTTAAAAAAATCACATTCGAGCTGTGTGTCCTTCATGTAAATCGTTTAATGAAAAGTATTTAACGTGTTTGAGTTACATATACAGAACATAATTCACAGAATCTAAGTAATTAATTGGTTAATTGATCCAGATGTTCAACAATCAAGTTGATATTGAGAATGGTTGATTTCAGTGAAACATTTGGTCGTAATCGCTTTATGATGTTGTTATTGAAATTGATATTCTGTTTACTCTTGTTTAAACAACGTTAAAAAGCACTAAAACCAGCGAGGAAATATATGAAACAATTTATATGATGAATAATATTGTAAAGTCGGTCAATATCGTAAAACATAGTTTTGCAGAAAAACGTTAAGGGACCTATCGCTATATGTATATATCATTAAATACAAGTTATTATTTTAGTTTAATATCCGATGCAAACATCTTAATACAAGGCGACATTAAAAATATAATTAGTAAAGCAACTGTACGTATGTTCATTATACTAGATTCAACAATTAGAAGTATTGTTGACAGCCAATGTGCATAATAAACACACGCCTATACCGACACAAATTGGACAAGTACTGTCCGCCATGAAAGCGCTTATCATCAAGTAAATGAGACATCTAAGCAAGTCTGTTGTAGAATTCAATGCATTCGCATACAGAAATAACTGCGGATTGTAACTGTATAACACTCAAATTGCTGCTCAGTTTTGTTGTTTCATTTCTGTTATTCTTATTATCCGTATGAACGTTAAATCTGCTTCGTGAATTGAATCTATACTTCACTAGTCCACTAACTAACACATTCACTCAAAACTGACTTCATTTATAATTACGAAGACAAATAAAAAAAATACACAGTGTCGTATTGTATTGATAAAAAAGCAATTGGAAAACATATTGAACATAAATTAGGTTGGCATTTTAATTATTCATGTATTTATAACTTTACACTTTTAAAAGGAACAGTTTAAGGTTACCGTTTAAGTGTTTGTTATGTTTGTCTATTAACAAGTGCGAATGCGACTTGTTTCCATTGTATCAACAATATGTCTTAATTTTATTAAGAATGTATATACGTGTACTCATTCGTAATACACTTTTGTCTTTTTGTTAATGATCATACATAGGAGAAGTTCAATTTGAGAATAAGCAATAAAATGGGGCCATTTTGTAATTTTGCAATTGTACGCATACAGTAAACCTCTCCTACAAAGAAGCACTTGACTCCGTATGTAATGAGTTCAATTGTCAATGAGTTAAAAGTGCGAATGAGAATTAAGTGTGAATATCTCTGGATCTGAGGTATCATGCATAGCCCTCCTCAGGTAGCACTGAAGTTCACGTGTATAATTTACGTTAAAATGTTTCTTTGGAGTGATAAAGATTTGCATGAATATTAATTAATAAATTAATTCACTCACTCACTCACGCACTCACTAACTAACTAGCTAATTCACTCACTCACTCACTCATTCACTCACTCACTCACTCACTCACTCACTCACTCACTCACTCACTCACTCACTCACTCACTCACTTTCTCACTCAACCATCCACCCACCCATCCATCACCCACCCACCCCACCCACCATTCACCCCCACCCACTCCCACTCACCCCACCCACCCAACCACACACCCACACCCACCTACCCACCGACCCACCCACCCACCGATCCACCCACTGACTGACTCACACACTCACTCACTCACCTACTCACTCACTCACTCACTCACTCACTCACTCACTCACTCACATACTCACTCACACACTCATACACTCACTCACTCACTCACTCACTCACTCACTCACTCACTATTACGCACTTACATTCATTTTTTATGTAACCATCTACTCATTCACTTCTCCAATCACTCGTGTATTCATTCATTCACTTACAGTCTACATGCACTTTCTCGCTTGTTCTCTTTCTTACTATCATTTTATCTGCATTCTAACCGGTTACACAATTATGTTTTAGCTTACATCAATGTAAAACAATGACAGTATAAACTACTTGGTCATCTACTTTCATCGAACAATGAGAGTACATATGTTTCCATAATAATTTCCTGCTGTAAAGTGTCTTAGTGGAATAACAATCACAAATAAACACATTACCAGCATTCATCTGATTGTGTTCCTAACACGTGTGTCCTGTTTAATTTCGTTTTCACCGAGTTAATGATTTGTAAGTATCGTGTTGCTACGAATACCAATGCTCTTTAATGATTCCATGCAAATGGCACGTGTAATCGAATATACAACAAAACACAAATGTACAGTGGCTTTCAAATATATTCATAAATAAATCAGGAATCAAGATGCATGTCCTTTGTACAACCAGAGCGAAAGATCTTTAAATCCATTCGTTGAAAACGAATCTCATAAACTGTACATGTATAACACTCAAGACAACAAAAACCCTTTAAACAACTTGGTTTATACAGTGTTTTTTTTATAAACCATGATGTCATTTACTAGTATTTTGTATTGTAGAAGCCTACTTAGTATTTGCATAGGCTCGTCAATATTGCTCACGTGTGTATATGTCACGTATGCATTATCATGACTTATAACTGCATATATTCGATAAATATCCCCTGAATTAAAATAGTTGCATGCGCATATGTGACACATGGTGTATCCTTATACAATTCATGAAGTGATTTATATGTTATGTAAAACAGTTAATCAAGTATCAATAATTGCTTTGTAATCTTGTTTGTATTTGATATGTATCAAACAATATTTATTAGAATTATATTATTATATATATTGACAAAATTAAGTCAAATATGTACAAGTATATTTGTTATGGATAAGATCACAATCAACTTTACATTCATTTGTATTTAGCTATTTACAATGTCAAATTAGTTATAAACATATCCTTCCAAATATTTTAATTTTTGTTTTAGAAATTCTATGCGAATGGTATAACATAAAAAAATAAAATGGCTTCAAAATTCATCTCATATTTTGTTTTTCGTTTGTTTTCATGATCGTGTTTAACTGTTATGGCAAACAGCATTCTCAAAGTATCTATGCATATCGTATTGAATATTTTTAAGGTGAAATACAACTTAAAATCAAACAAAAACAGATAAAATGTAATGAAGGAAACACTTCAGTGCGAAATAAATCAACAAGTACCATCTTCGACTTTTGCATCGTTTATTTGTGTTGTGTAATCTTAACATTAACCAACTGTCAAATCAACTTATAAACTGGTAGTTGGGTTTCCGCTTGGGCGGACGAATACTGCTAGTGATATACAATATATATACTGATATACATTTTTGTGCCTGTACAAGCAATTAAATTCATTGTGTTAATTGTATGTATGCCAGAAAATCTGTTGTAAGATCATGCATGCACACTTTATAGTAAAGGTATTGATTTGAATTTAAATGGGGAGGAGAAAAATGCATTTATAGATACTATAGAATAAACATTTCATTTTTGTCCGTGTCTGTCACATTCATTGCAAGCGTACCAAAATGTTCAATACTGTTAAATGTATTATTATATAATCTAAAAATACTATTTGTTTTAACTTGACATGCATTTATCTTCACATTATTGAATTATTCATTGACGCTGTGTTAGCTGATATAAAATACCAATGTTATATGTGAGGACGTTATCTATACCTTAATGTCGATCATACATTAACAATGGAAAATACTAAACCACTTGAACGAACGCTTATCGTTTAATGTCAATGAAATAATATGTGTACAGTCGATTAGACATCAAACTGTATAAATAACTTGTCAAAACCCTCAACAAATCATAATTATTACTATATGAGAAAATAACATGTGTACAGTAGATCAGACATCAAACTGTATAAATAACTTTTCAAAATCCTCAACAATTTATAATTATTACTAAATGAGAAAATAATCATTTATATGAAACAAAACGTTAGAGGACGTGATGAAAACAAGAGATGTACAATTATGAAGTCCACGACACAAACGACATGAAGGACGTTCATATTTATCTACATTACTACATGTGGGTTTTAGTGAAGACTCGTGTACATCTGTGAGGCTGATATGTGTTATTGAGAACATATTGCGCGCATATATAACCACAACCGACGGATAGCATCATTCATTGTAGACCCAACGAAAGTGCATTATATTCTAATGATGCTGATAATCAGAACAATGTCAAATTCACATGAGCTGAATCGCATTTATTTCCTTGAAGCTAGTGTTTGAAAGAAACTGTACAGAAAATAAATCACGTGTAGATGTGGATGTAGATGTAGTGTTTTTCAGTGTGTTGCGTTATAATTTGTTCAACCTTACATCAATAATGTAATTCAACGTAATAGAAATTGAGCTGACAAAAGACCCTGTTCATTTAAGGGGAATTTTCGGGACTGTGTTTTTATGAAAGTACCATTTCTAAGCTGTCATTTGATGATCTAAGACGACTGTTTGGTGGTTGGCTGCACGGTGGCTTTGTTTATTTTTGTGTATTACGCCATTTTAAAATACGTTACAATTTTTTAAAATATAAAAAATGGTAGAAGTACCCATAGCAAGGTTTATATCGCACATTAAAGATTGTTTAGGTCTTTTTTTTTCAAATAGCTAAATACAAGTGATTTGTGAGATTCAAGTATTTGTGAATTGCAAGTATCAAATTTTATCATTTTCAGCTCAACTGCTCAAAGAATATGTGAGCTTTCTTAATAGCACCGGCGTCCACGTCTGAATTTGGGTAAAGTTTATATTCAAAAGTTGTGTTACTTCAAAACTACATCAGTTATATATTTAAAGTGTTTGTAAGTCTAATATACAATGCTTTTAATAAATCATATCAAAATTGTTACAAATTTAACAAAATGAAGACTGGCCGAAATTGTAGGAAACATCTAAACAAATCGCAGATGTTATGGTGCGTTGCTTGAATTGGTCGGTAGCTAAGTGAATGGTTAATCTCTAAGTTATCCGGCCGTTATTTTGTAGAAGAGACCTTACATTTTGAAGTTAACGTCTCACTGGTCTTGAAATTTATTTCATTTAGGATATAACATATGAAGAACGTTTCGTGTTTTGATTATGAAACAGCACACTTCTTTATATAGGCAATTGCAATACAGATATTTATAAATGTGTATTATGACAATTTTAATAATAATAATAACGATGTTATTTTAAACAAACTTATTTGAATCTCAAATTGACTGTGTTATATACGTGTGCTTTTGCTAAAATTTGTAATATTTGAAGTATCAGTGTGTATGAATGTACTAGTGCATCATTAAAAATGTAAAATTTAAATGCAATATATTTTAATATAGCATACGTTATCACTTAGATTATAGTTATTTAAAACTACACACAACATTAAAATATGGAAGTAGTGCTGACTTACGACATAAACAACCAATAATAATATGCAGGTATTGTTCTACGAACAAAAACTGTACAACTATTTTGCTGTATGTAGTAACGTAATTATTTCAATGCCGGCTCACATATATGAGTCATCAACATTGATGTTTTTGCTTGATTTTTTCATATGAGGCACAGACCTGACAAAAAGAGAAGAACATGTTGGCCCAAACGATTACCTGAGTAGTGGCAATGACAGAGATCAGCTCTAATATATGAATGTCATCACCAGGTAGACATATTAATGACTGTTGTTGACCAGGGCCCATATTTATAAGGATTCTTAAGATAATCTCCACTTAAGATGAAAAAAGTAAAAACTAGAATTTGTGATTGAAAAACAATGCTTGGAACATGACCATGAATGGCATATAGTAAATACATGTATTGAAACACCGAATCATATCGTAAATTCAGTGTCAGCTGTTTCAACAACGCATCATTTCGTAATAAGATCCAACTTAAGAAAAGAGATTGTTCTTAGTTTTCGTCTAAGATTGTTTATACCAGCACTATACCAACGGGAACTATAATATGATACCTGCCCGGCCTACTCCTGCTTTTCACCTGGCAATCAACAGGTGCAATGCAGGTGCATTAATGGTCAAATCAGTTGCGTCAAGACAAACGGCACATGCATATCACAATGGTACTCTCAAAACAGCAACCAATGCCAAATGGATCTAATGTAGCAATAAGTACCACTCTATTTCAATTGCAACTGACGTTTGAACATTATTTAAACATGATGCTGTCATACAATATGTCACATGTTTACTATTTCAGTTTTACATTACATGGAGGTATATCCAATATATGTCATCACATTATGTTCACGTATCTAGCTGAATTCCATATGCGTGTTTTGTTATTATGTTTACTAAGAGCAATTGAAACAGTTAGAAGTGACAGCTACATTGTAGAGATACTTGCCAGCATTACATTAATCACTGATTAGGCTCGTTAATCAAACAACCGTGATCGTACACATATAAATAGAAGTGAACCTAAAATGCGAATACCTACACTCATTAAGGATATTCAAAATATATTATTGAGGATAATTGTAAGCCATAACAATTATTAATGTGTTACTGTTAAAATCAGAATGAGGAAGATTAAGAAGAGAAAACGGCATGTTGGACATAAAACCGAAAAAAAATAACACATAAGTTGAGAAGTATATCTGATTTGGTCCTGCTCCCCCCCCCATGTATATTGTGGAGAGCTGATTATGATGGAGGTGGGTATCGATTTTTTAGATAGATAGCACCTTCTCTAAAACTCTCTTCTCTTATCTCCCTTAAAATGTATTGTCTCCCATTAAAGCAGAGACAGTAGATCAGGAAAAAAGCTTTTGCTTAGGGAAAAGGGAATGTGTTATTTTTTAATGTTATCATAAACTGGTCCTAAAGCTCCAGTATTTCTGCTCTCATATCGCTATTATTTAATGTGTTGAGAGATAACAGCCAAACGCAAATTTGATAAATATTGCATGTTAAATGAAGTCTTTATACAAACGCATTGTATTTTTGTGTTGTTTTTTTTCACACAAAAAACACTGGTAAGTCTAGTCTGAAACTGGCCAATATTTGACTTCGTTTAATGGTCTACAAAAGCGGTGCAAGTTTGGTTGAGATTTGATGAAAACCTATGTCTGTATTCTGTTCAATGTCTGTTATTTTTCATTAGTTCATACAAAAACTCAATACTTATTGTGTTGCTGGTCTGATCTGGTCCATATTTGACATCAACTGAAATGGTCATAAACAAATGGTGTAAGTTTGGTCGACATTAAAAAAATATATACCGTGCACATCGCTATTATTTTGCATTTTTTCTCATCAACAAGGGGCAATAACTCTGGGATTTGTAACCCAATCTAGATTTTATTTGGACTTTATTGTAATCTTCTAGTCATACACAATCTATGCAACTTTGGCTAAGATCAGATAAAAAATAGAGTCTGCATGTTGCACAAAGTTGGCGCATTATGGACGACGGATACATTTTGAGGGTACCATATTTTAAATTCACGTATCTGACAAAATAACCAACGTCTACTGTGCAGCCGACCTGCACAAATCTCAATAAACCTGTGTCTTTCAGAAAACAAACTGTGTCTCATAAATTCCCCCTAGGGGGGGAGTAAAGACCTTGGTAGCAAGCGGCCTATAAACATTAGCTCTAGAATGTGTATGACGAATACGTTTAAATAGTGGATAGTACTAGTGTCTGGATATGCATGTAAGTATCCGGGCGAGTTTAAAAACAAAATCAAAGCACGTATTATATCAATGATTGTGATGATCAGTTGTTCAGAGCAGTGTCAACAGCAGAGTTATCCAGGACCTAAAAATACAGTATGGCTCACGCAAAACAAATATATTACGCGATAAGCGGAGATTGAGTAAGAGAAAAGTAGATGTGGCTTAGAAATGTGTATTGCGTGAAAGAACGTTGTTATGAGCTGCGAGTTTGCACCCGCACTTCGAGGTTGAGTGGTGACATATGCTATCCTTCCGTAAATCCTCTTAGAATGCGCCGAAAAATTGCTTGCATCGAATCTGACTTAGGGAGTACAATATTTGTTTCGCTTAAGCCGTACTGTAGCGTAATTATGAATTAGATTTCATACTAGTAATACCAATTTAGAAATATATACCCACTGTATCGAGTAATGCTTTAATATGTGCATGTGTTTGTCTGCACATGAATGCACATGTCTAGCCATCAAATGCGTGTATGAGAAGACATAGGCGCAGTGCACATAATTACATATTAAACATGTTCATCTAAAGGCGGTGGACAAGAGCTTAAGTCTAATATTTGTCTATTCTAACATATACAAATCAGTGTACAAAATACATGTTCTTATTAACCACGTCTATTCACATATTATCAAAATATATTGTACTGCATTAAATGATGTATGGGTCTAATGGTTGACACAACATGTAATTCAAATACATTACATATTATAACAAGGCAAAGACAATCAGATGGATGCAGAATTACTCGTAACACATGACAGTTTACAAGAAATTGTTTAAATGATAATAGCAATTGTTTGGACATAGTTACTGGTGTTTTTTTGTGTCATTCTATAAAATCAAACTGAACCATGCAATACATGTTTAAACTCGTTTAAGCATATATTGATTTCGGATAATGTTCACAGCTGGCCATACTTGTACAGAAATTAAATGTTCCTGGTAGGTGCTTTTGCAATAAAAACCCCACGGACGACCGAGAAGCCTGCAATACTGGAAGTATTGTGTCAAACACGCGACTATATGAAGACTCCATAGACTTTTTTGCGAAATATTACCTAAATTACGTAAGTCAATATAACGGGAAATCAAGTTAAACATATATTTGATAATGTGATACAGATTGTTAACCGTGAAATCTGATGTGTGGTGAAATCAGGGTTACATGAAAACATATTTCAATGCCTTTACATTCAGGCTGTAATTATAACTGTAACACCGGGCAGTGCTGAGCTGCATCAATGGAAATGTGCTTCTCTCCTAAACAATTAACTTGTATTGAGCAATATCATACAATCAACGTACGTGGATGAGTACAGCTATTTTATGTATGCAAACATTTGCATAGACCATTCCAAGGCGTTGGCCCCAGTTTTTATTATTTTTGTATCTATTGTCCTGTATTATATGGGCAAATAGTCACTTGTCTCAAATAAATGACCAGCGGGTGGTAGTAAGGGTTTCTCAACTGGTTATGTCTTCGGGGTTTCATTGTTTCTATACTTAAATTTACAATAAAATTCCGCAATAGTTTCGGAGAACAAAACAGGAATGTTATGTAATAGGAACACACTAATGTTAATGTTTATTGATTGGTTGTTAAAGTTGGTTTTTGTTGCTGTTTTTGAATATTTTTTAATACTTGTAACAATTGGTTCTTTTTATAAACCGTTACAAATGTACACATTTCAACAGTACCTGTTTGTATCGAAGAGAAAACAAACCGGTCAAAAAAGATGCGTACCTTCCAAAAGATCAATTGATATTGTTAAAGTCCAATGCATACACTTGCAACACTGCAGACCAGAAGGTAAATGCAACGCCAAAAGCAACCGGTATTTCAATTAAAATTTTTAAACGTCAAATAGTGTTGCAGGTACAAATTACGGTCACGTGCGTGCCACTACATTGAACTATAATTAAATGCAATTTATTGTGTGATATGTAATCTCAATGGGTTAAAATTAAAACATTTATACGCTCAATAATGGTATTATAATGTTTTTTGTGACGAAAACATTATACACATTATTACTGGGTTAACTTATATGGGTAATCCCTACAGAGGTTTTCAGTCTGAAGCAAGTCGGTAAGTCGACACAAATAAATGTATATTGTATATAATAAAGGGAAATTTGATGACACATATTAAATTAATTAATTAATTAATATAAGACAAAATCTAAACAATAAAATCGACAATTAATTGTCTGAACAAAACCATCATATAACAATTCATCGTGTAACACGCGAAAGCGTAATACATGTTACTCCTTATCTAGTTCCCCAATCCAGTTCCTGCTTTCAGATGCTGCACACCAATCTGTTCATGACACGAATGTTTATGTTATATGATCAAACGAATAAAAATGTATTATTGTTGTCGTACAATTACAAGTCATCGTTAGATGAATTGTTCTAAAGTAAGGATAACATTTTTAACATACATCCTCATAATAATTGCATACTATCTATATTATAACGACAGTAAGTGCTACAAACAAGAACTACATCTCGTGCTGAACGACATACACGTGTCTAATGTGTGCATTGATGCATTTATATTTAATACATAATATAATTGTGTCATATAAACTTTAGGACGGATCAAGGACACTACGAGAGACTTTTGCGGACTACAACGAGTTAGAGTTTGATTAGAAAAAAGCACACACACGTAACAGGGCTCTCTAACGGGCGTGCACTACAAATGGAAGTGTCCTCTTAATCGCTGAATCAAGTCATCCCTTAGTGAAATGTGTGTTGTATGTAATGAACTATTAAATATATTATTACAAACATGTGTTGAGACAGATCTGTGTACAAGTCTTTTGTTTTGAGTGCACTTCAATGTTCTTGCTTTATAAAAACGCGTGTACATCGAATAAAGTTATATCAATGGGTTTTAGGTTATTATTTACCTTTATGATAATTAAACAGCTTGTTGTGTATGTGTATATCTGTTGTTGTTTTTTATTGTTATCATTGTTGAAAGGTGTTACATACAAATGCAAAATAATGCGCGAATTTAACACTGCGCGAAAAAGACGTTTATAATGAATGCAGTGAATTTAGAACCGGCGACCACAAATAAAAAAGAACGTCATAATATATCTTGTTACAGTATTCTATGTCAACAGAAAGTGTAGTGAATACAGTTTTTTCCACTTTGTATTTGCTACGTTAGATTGGACGCAGTATCGGCGAGACTTAAATAAATCAACGAAACCAATCACATGCAGTACGTTAAATCAAAACTTATATATAATAAAGTGTTTTCCTGATAAAGCAATGAGTAATGCTGGCGTATTTGGACTTTTGTATTGTCTTAGACTTGTCTTCTTGTACAGTAAATATGTTTATAACTTTAAAGCAAACGACGTATAACGTTATTTTTTTAATAGCACTTTAAAACGTTATGAGCTTATATTCTAGTTGTGTTGTTTGTTTTCAAAACTTGTGACAGACATCTTCAGGTAACGAAAATTAACCAAATAAGTCGTTAATTAGATCATTTGTTGCAAAATGTATGCTAGTCCTTTTATGCAGAAAGATGGAAAAACGTTCTCTGAAATAACACATTATAATCAGTTCTGTGCGAGTAACACTGGCAAGACGTGATATAACATTAAACAGAACGTCTGATGAAATATCACCCACCTGTTTGAACAAAACAAGCAATACAAGTTGCATCACGATAATAACTATATTCTAGTTCGTATCGTCTGCGTATCGTGACTATGTTAGACCAATGTATATGGTTGACTGATGCGAATACTGATTTAGAAAAAAAGTATTATATACAACAAAAAGTTGTATAAACAATTACAACATCATCATATAAGTGTGGTTATGTGACTTCCTATTTTAAAGCAGTGGTACGCTTTAGGGCTTCCAAACATCAATGCATATCAGAAGGTTTGTTCCAATTTGTCTGTTAAGCAATGGTTGTAATCGAAACTTTGTGTGTGTTACTCTTGACACCTGGTCTGCATTAAACAACGTTATATGATGCAAACGACATTATAATAAGCTATGACTCTCCCCATATCACAAAGTGTTTATAAGTTGATATGGGGAAGCTTATAGTTGAAATGAATATCACATCTTGTGAAATTGACATTTTGCCAACACACATTCTTAAAACATATCTTGATGACATTATACCGCTCATTACCAACATGGTCAACTTGTCGTTGCGTCAAGGCGTATTTCCGAGCTCTTTAAAGCATTATATCGCACCACCGCTTCTGTAAAAGGCAGGAGTCAACCTTGAACTTTCTCCAAGCTGATCGAGAAGGCGGTGTTTTTGCAATTAAATGCTCACGCCGATGTAAACAGTATACTCCCGAAGAACCTATCTGCGTACCAACAACACCATTCCTGTCATTCGGCGCTTCTCAAACTGCTAAATAATTTGTTGGCAGGCATGAAGAAGCAGGGAGTCATGATTGCCATATAATTGAGTGCTGTCTTTTACACGGTTAACCACGACATATTGCGTGGTGTTCTCCGATCCCCTACCTAAGAGACCGAACTTGCAGTGTTCGAGTCAACAATTCCATTTCCATAGCGCGGCCACTACAATGCAGCTTCCTCAGGGCAGCTGCCTCGGTTCCTGGCGGTAGTTTACCTATTTAATGTTATTCCATCGAATATCTCCGTGTCTGGTCTCGCTAATGATCATATTTTAAAAACGAAAAGCATTAATGGATCTTGAGTAATGTTCTTTTGCAATCAATAACTAGATGAATACAAATAAGTTAAAAATGAACGCCTTAAAATCTGAATTCATTATATTTGGTAGTCGTCAACAACCTCAAAAAATATCGACAAATAAATCAATATAGCAGGAGACAAAATTCATCTCGATACTACAATTCGTTTTATTTGAGCGTTCTTAGATGCGACTCTCAGCTTTAAAAAGCACGTTGCAATGAATTGTCGCTCGGCTTTGCTGAATTACTGTAGAATCAAATGTTTCCGCAAATACCTAACCAGACCGGCAACCGAAATTCTACATGTGTCTCTACTTGATTAATGTAATGACATTCTACACAGTGTTGCTGAGACTAAGATTCAGAAGATGTAGCGAATACAAAATATGTGCGCTAAACTTATGGAAAATATGAAGCTCAAAACAGGCTCAAACCGATTTACACGGTTGCTGATTAAAGCTAGAATATTATTCAAATTACTTACATATATGAACCAGTGCTCTGTAAATGAGGCTCCCGACTATCTGTCTGAACTGCTTACCAAACAGTCACCTTGCAGTTGTGGTATTCGATCGACGGATAGTGCAGAGAACCCTTACGTTGTGCCATTTAATAAGACGAGAACGTTCAATGATAGGAGTTTTAGCACCGCTGGGCCAAGACTATTGAATTATTTGCCGCCAGAACTACAACAGTCAAATTCCTCAGTAAAAACAAGATTCTACTTTTTCCCAAACTTTTCTTTACTACTTGCGTAACTGAAACATGCACTGAAAGGTACTAATGAAATAATGATCATCGTTAATCGCAGTTTTTCTTCCACTTATTGCGGACTTGTTTTTATATCATTATATTATGTATAATTATGTAATACCTTCTGTGTGTTTTATGCGTATTTTATACTGTATGTAATGTATTGCATGTTGTGTGCGTGTTGTATGTGTTATGAGAGTCTTATGCGTTTAATATCTTAAGTGTTTATTTGCGTTACATGCTTTATAGTGTTTTAGCAGCTCATGCTTTTCTTTTATAATAAATACGAACTATTATTATATATTTTATTTACATACAGCTTTTTTGTAAAACTCGATTTAATATGTTTATTTCATAGTAATATGCGTTTAGTCAAATAAACCAGTTTCAGTTTTAGTTTCATAGGCATTCATATATTGCCAATTGATAACAAAACATCATGCACCAATTATATTTATACAAAACAAATGTGTTGCGATTCCATTATAATCAGTACAATAGCACAATACAGTGACGGACATTTAAAAGAGAGAGTTACCTGAAATTCAAACTGGCTCATTTGTTGCTTTTTATTATTGTATGTACGTTTGAGACTATGAACGTATGTATGTGAATAATTCACATCAACAGGTACATGCAGACGATTCTTCAAAATCTGTTTTGTTAAATAGTTGTACCGACATATTAATGTGTTGTAAATATACACCATATTCATTACGTTATCAAAGTACAAATAGCAACAACATAACACATTTATTTGTGCACACATTTTGTTATGGATTACAAAAACAAGTCGTAACTTTATGTTCTGAAGTGATATAAAGTATTCATATTTTTCTTTTAAAATTCGTACATGTTCGAGCAACAAAAAGCAATCCGTAACTTATCTGTTCGTGGCATTTTTAAGCCTTGGATATCTCCAACAAGTATCGTCTAGAGATATATCATTAACAGACCCTTTGATGAAGTAAATAAAATGATTATAATAACTCCAATGTCTTTGCAGTTTAAAATTAAATATATACCAATAATATGATGCGCAGAAATCTGATTTCAAATCAGATCAATCAAAAAGATAAAAGTCAACAAGTTTAGTAACAAGATACATTATACAACAAAATTTAGTTAATAGTTTTATTTATTTAAAAAAATCAACTCTTAAAAGTCTTAAAAGGAAGAGGCAATTAAAACTAATTTCAGTAAAAATTCGGTAACGTCATCGCAAACGACGTTGTCTCACAAAGACGCCTGCGAAATTGAGACCAAAAGTCTCAGAACACGCCACCAATTTGAATATATACAGTTCCATTGTTTACTTTCGATATTAAAAGAAAAAAAATAATGCGGATATGGTTTTACGTTTGTATCGAAGCAAAATGGAAACTCATTCAGTAGAAGAATCCCCATTTCTACAAAAAATAGTGTTACATAATATGAAAACATTACTGAAACTTATATACTGAAACCGCTTAGAATCAATACCGACAAATTCCTACGTTATATAAAGTCAATATAACGAACATATAAGCACATAATCCGCCAGAGAACACACTATTGTTGTATTCTAAACTACGCAACGATTTCAAAGGAAATAAATATATGAGGATATTAATTCAAAAACAGTGTGTTCAGTTTTCATACAGTTATTCATTACAACGTACCACAATGGCACTTGTACATGACCTGAATCGCATTTTATTTCTTCATGTATATTGTTTTAAAAAGACCGTTAGCTGATGTGAAATATAGTATTATGTAAATATGTTTTACGCGTGCAGTTTGCGTTGTTTTATTGTTTAACTTTAAAAATTTGAGATACAACTTGGAAAATAGCTCTAAAATGTGCTGGCACAATAACTTTATATTTTGGATAGTACTCCTGTCTGGAACGGCATGTAAGTATTCATGCGTGTTTCTTATTAGTAAAACACGTTGTGAATTTCAGCTCTTCGGAATTGGGTTAACAACGTTTTCGTGACTGTTATGCAAAGAGCGGGACAATGCAAGTGAGTTTATACTAGTACTACTATAATTGAAACATATGCCAACATTTAAAATATAACGATTACAGTTTTAAAATGCATAAATTGGTCTTCCAATTAGACCCAAGTATATTCATTGAAAGAAATCGGCGTATTGCTCATAACTACAGATCCATTATATATCAAGTAATGCGCGGGGCAGAAGCGTAAGTCTGTAGGATCGGTATAGCTTATGTTGTTTTATTATATCGTGCATGTAAAACCAGCAAGCAGCTTATATGGGACCCATAAGGTTCCATAAATCTATGGATTTTGCAACTGGTATCCATGTGGGACCCATATGGGTAGACGGTCTGGACTTCATATGGGCCATATGTAGTCCCATATGGGCGGCACATGCGTCCTATATTCAATACACATGGTTTCTACAGGGGCAGCATTTAGGTCCATTTGTACACTATGTGGTTGGGGCACTGCATATGCTTTAAGTATGGTGCACATGTTTGCCTTTGAATGTTGTCTAGTAAGATTCACATTTCTTTGCGCAATAATAAATAGGAAATACGCCTGTTTATAAATACAACCTACATAAAAAACAATAACAGATGAATGTTACAATGATCCAGCACAGCTCTTATGTGCTGATTCATATCAGGTATTTGATGTAGCTGGATTTGTATAAGCATGATGTAGAACACTGGCGGGAATAACTGTTGTTGCGGGGTGTAGTAGTGGCAGTATTGGCGAACAATATTTGGCTGCCTCATCGCTGTCAATAAGTCTTCGTGGTATGTTTTCAATTGAATTCAATTCAATTGAAACATATACTAGTCACTGATTGGTATATATAAAATGAGTATGGTAAAAAAAAAAACATGTATACAAAATAATATACCAGTGGCATTTTTCAATAATGGAATTATACTTTCAGTGTATAATAATTAAATTCGAATGTGTTTATTAGTATAGCTTTATGGTTCCATATGGATACCATATGAACACAATTGTTTTATGGGATTCATATGCGTTGTGTCACATATGGGTAAATTGCCCATATTCTCTCCACCTAGGACACATACGCACGTGTTTGCTGGGAAGAAAGCAAATTAACTCTATATGTTCTAATTCAAAAGAACATACATGAACATAGCAAATATAGCTTTCATGTTTCGTCCAATGGTTAGCACCATACGAAATACAACTATAACTTCAATGAACACAAAATGTGAACAGTAACACTTGGTAGAACTAGCCATAGTGCGAGATTTCATTGTTATAAGTACTAATGCATATAATGATATAAATATAAAACACGTCATTTAATGTTCATCGTCATTCTATAAAACCTTCGTATCATATTCGGATATTTCTGAAATATATATATATATATATATTTGTTTTGTTTTTGAAAAATGTTTACTACATTTGTGTAAGAAATTATATGGACACTGCAGGTGCTTTTGAAATACTAATCCTACGGTCAGCAACACAGCCTGCAATACTGGAACTATTGTGTCAAACTCGCAACGATATAAAGACTCCATTGACATTTTACCGAAACATTACCTCAATTCAATCTGGAAATACTACGGGAAATCAAGTTGACCTTATATTTGATAATGTGATACAGATTGTAAACCGTGAAACGGGATGTGCAGTGAAATCAGTGTTATCAGAAAAAATATTTCAATGTAATTGCATTCAAGAACATGTTGCGGGCTGTAATATAACGGTAACAACGGGCAGTGCTGAGCTACATCAATGGAAATGTGCTTTACCCGTAAACAGTCAACTTGTATTCAGCAACACCATTCAAGCAACGTATGTGGGTAGGTACAGTTATTTAATGAATGCACATGTTTACATGTATTGCAGTGAAAATTCTTAATTAAGTACCTTAGGTGAACAAAATCCTACGATTTTGCAAGAGCAATAATACCATTTAATTGTTCAAGAGTTGCATTTGAAGTTGGTTTGTGCTTCTGGTTATTAATAATTTCCTTTGGAAATTCACAAATTGCTGCTTTGTTATAGACAGCGCCGTAAATGAAAATCTAAATAGAACGTGTTCGTATCAAAGACAATACACATCGCTCAAAGACAAAGAGGCTATCACAAAAGATCAATTGATGGAGTTAAATGCTAACATGTACACATGCAAAATGGCAGACAGGAATGAAAGTACAACGTCAGCTGTTACCGGTATAGCAATTCCAATTAGTAAATATCAAATATTGTTGCACGAACAAATATGCGGCGCGTGAGCGACATCACATTGAAATTCAAATGCAATACGTTTCCTGTTACGTACCAAATTCAGTTGCAAATAGTTTCGTAATGCATGTATGGACTAGAAAGTGGTTCATATTAAAACATGTTGATTGTTGCGATAAAAAATACTCGTTTTTGTTAAATGGCGCAATCATTGTACATGTGTTCATGTGTTAACTGTATTTTAGACTCAACGCTCGGTCTACAATTCAATGTCGAACATTTGGAAGGTATTTCCAACGTGACCCTGATTGAAAACGACACTGCTACTATGAATTGTGTCAGTTATGGTTTTGCACCAAAGCATACACAGATTTTGCACAAAGGAAAAACACTTGATGAGCAGTATGAATCAAATAGCTCTGTCCCTCTGCAGTACACCATTGACCCACTCTCATGTCTCCACACGGGCCGCTACACATGTCTGACGTCTAACGTAGAAGGCCTGAGTACAGACAAAGACCTGTATTTGAATGTTCTGTGTACGTATTATTTTACTTTATCTAATCGATTGCTTAACGCTTTCAACGGAACCCGATTTTATAATGTTGTAAAGTTATGCAATGGTTCATTAACATGATGTTGCTTTATTATTATTAGGTCCGGTTAGAAGAGCCAACAGCCTGTATGATACACACTTTCCAGGAAACGTTGCTGTGATTCCTGTTAATGGCAATATAACGTTTAGAATCACGTTCGAATCTAACCCGCTTCCAGACGCATCCAATATAACATGGCACAAATGCACGGAAATCAACGAATGCGAGAAGGTGGCGTCAGGTGTACAAACTGTTAGCGAAACGCTAAGCGCAAGAAGCACATTAACGCTGCGTGATATCGGCGAAAAAGAGTTTGGGATGTATGTTGTCAGCAATGGTATCGGTTTACCATATAAGGACGTATACATATTGGAACAAGCTCGTACGTATACATGTGTTATTTCTTACAACATTGTCAGTTATCATGTGTATATTGAACTTAATTATACACATTATTTTATGTTGAATACATCGATGTCCACACATAAACACTAGCATAAGCAGGATGGGAGGCGACTGCTTAATAAGTTTTTTGCTAAATACCATCTTTATTAAATTACAATAATCATGACAATATTTATTTGCCTTTAAGTCGATTTGCTAAAAAGTAAAACTGTGGAATGTATACAGTCCGTGTTATGTTGTATATTATCTGTATGTGTATGTTCGGGCACATTTTAATGTAAAAAATGAAACTCCAGCTGTTTGAGCAGCTGATACATCTTATTTGCGGCACAAGGCCATTTATTTATAGAAAACCTCATTAAGAAAACAAAATAGAAGCATATAGAACATATGGCTTAATCTGATCGGTCGCCGGGGAACGGTCACTGCACATTATTGGGGGTTTTAATAGGTTTACGGACGCCCGAACCTCACACTTGGCCCAAAATAATATAAATAATAAAACAGAATACCAATTCAATTTATTTCCAATTACATTACCCAATTGTAGGATGCAAATCAGTGAAGCTAAGTTGCAACTGTCTGAGGCACGATGAAATTAAAGAAAAACAAGAATTTACTAAATCTTTTTTTGCTAAAAAAAATTCATTGTAAGATCTTATTTTATTTTAAGAGGGGTAATGTAAAACATATGCACATATCAGTTATCTATGACCGCTATGGGTTTCATGTTTTATTTATGTGGACAGAAACTAAATACAATCGAGCCAGATATGCTTAAACGACGCAATCCGAGGTCATAAATACAGGCATAACAAGTGTCACTCGTCTTTGGCGTGGAAAGCGGTGTCATACCTTTTACGTTTAACCTAATTATTTCGTTTGCAATGCCGATGTTTACACTGACGATTTTGTCACATACTTTCAACTATAATGCAAAACAAAGTGAACAATAAGTCAAAATAAACCCGAGCGAAATGATACAAGGTTGTATTTTTACTAGACTTAGAGTGAAGTAATTGGAATATATTTTATTAGTATTATCCGCTCAATCACTGCATAACATGAAATAAAACTTCACCTGCTTACAGGTCCCCCGACAGTATCAAAAATGGAGGATATTTCCATCAAAGAAGGTGAAAGTGTAAACAGAAAGTGTATTTACCAACCTGGAAATCCAGAAGAAACCAAAATGCAATGGATAAAACCAAATTCTACTACACTATCAGATCCATTATTTATAGAGAAAGCAACCCGATTCGATGCTGGCTTGTACACGTGCGAAGCTAAAAATCGCGATGAGACTGGACTAACTAGTTTCACCGGAATCGACTTTGAGAAGTTCAACTTGGATGTGCTATGTAATAGGTTTTGTTTGTTTGTTATCATTACACAATCAAAACGATTGGATTTCATATTAATACACACAGGTTTTTGATACGAGTTACATCTGTTCCGTTTCTATAATTTCAGACACAGCGACTGTACAAAGATTTGTATTTGAATCGCATGAGGGATTGTTAAATCTAACCGTGAATGAAAACGACAGTGTCGTGTTGCAATGTGATGGAGACGGTTATCCTCCCCCAGATATTACGATCGTGAAAGACAAAGTTGAAGTAGCTGTCTGTCCTGGCAAGGTTAAAAAACACAGATCTGTCCGTTGTAGGCACAACATGTTTCCGATCGTATGTCAACATTCGGGAAAGTATACATGCCTTGCATCAAACTTGAATGGGTTGAATGGAAAAGACTTATATTTGAATGTGCTATGTAAGTACATGCCGGGACAATGTATTTTAGTACATTTAAATTTCACATGGCTGTTTAATTACCACATGTAAGATATGATTTTTCAAAACGTTTCAGGTTCTATCAGGAAAAGTAAAGATCATTACCCGGATTCTTACACAGGAAATGTCGTAACGGTCCCACTTCTTGGTGAAGCAACCTTTACATTCTTTGGGCTGGCAAACCCGCTTCCGAACCGATCTGACTTTACTTGGAACAAATGCACGGAATCTAATGAATGCCTGCTAGTTGTATCTGGGAGCCGTGTGGTTATTGCAACAGATGGTGCAAATTGCAACCTAACGCTTAATAATATAACCGAAACTGATTATGGAATGTATATTTTGCACGTAAGCAATAGTATTGGAAAACTACATACAGAGGTTTTCTATCTGAAGCCAGACAGTAAGTGACACAAAAGGCTATTTATGATATATAGTATAGTATAGTATAGTATATATAGTATAGGGGCACTTCTTGACAAATATGTTCGTATGTTTATTTCAATAATGGAAAATATATACTCATATGTGAAACCAATTGTCTGAATTATCAAAGCCACTATAAACCATAATACCGTTTCTTTCCGCGTACATTCGTTTGTGTAACTACATCTGTAAATGCATGATCATTATGTTGTTTTTGTCATTATTCTACGACAAACTTTCTATTTCCGGTTTGATACGAAATGTTTTTGTAATGACACTATTTATGTCGTAGCATTAGCAAATCAATAATTAGCGAATATGTACCTTTCATTTATGTTCTCAATGCTAAGTTTCAGCTTCAGACAACAACTATTCTGGCACAACAATCATCGCTGTATCCACTGGGAGCTTTGCTGTAATAGCTGCTGTCACCATATGCGTAGTAAGAAAACGCAACCGCCACACTAATTCAGGTACGTCCATTTAGTCGTCTATTTGCACGTATTACAGCTTTAAGATCTATACATATGACATGTTGATATATATTTATTAACTGTGGGATTATTTGGCAAACATTTCAACGCGATAAATGTTTGTAATATCTTTTTATTTAGCCACATACAGTCATGAGATGAATTACTTGACCAATGTCGCAACCACAGAGCTAACTGCAGTTAACATGCAGACAGAGATTGCTGCCGGGAGTAGCAGAGTAGAAAGCGTAGTTTATTATGAAATTACTCCACCAGTACAAATGATACCTCTGGCTGACGTGTTCTTTAGTGAAGGTAAGAAAAAAAAGGATACTTATTGCACAAAAAGTGTATATTATTTGTAAATATAATAAGTAAATGGGTGCGCCATATGTCCTTTATCATGATATTGTACATATTTTCTCTAGTGCATGCATGATAATTAATATGTTTCCTAGTTTCAGATGAGGGCCAAAATACATGTACGGGTACTGATGCGTACGTATGTTGTCAATAAACGTGCACTAAGAAAATACTGTGAAATATTTTGAAATTTGTATTTGTCCTCATAATTTTTGTTTTTGCTAGATGCACTGCGGTTAAATAATAGTGAAAACATAATTAAATATGACCTAAGTGTAGTTAGCTGATAATGCTGTTGTCAGCAACTATTAATAGCAGTGCATATACCACATGGTTTGCATGTCTAGATTTGTTTAAAGCATTTATTGATAGGTTGAATTTCTCAAACATGTTTCATATGCGCTTCAGGTCAGAGCAGGATCGATATGAAAGTCTTCAACGGACTGGACAGGAGAACGTATTAGATTACAATGCCTTAGCGTCTGACTAAACAAACAGGCAACTCATGGGCAAGACGCGCAATGAAATTATAAACGTAATATTTATCGGTGTCCTAATTAGATGTCTTTTTCGATGGATGAACTATAATGTATAGCTGATGTTTAAAGCGAAAAATATGAACACAGATTGATGAGCATCAGTTTAAATTATGTATCTATAAAGGAGAAAAAGTTTTCGCATTCTAGGAAATAAAATCATGATAACATTTGGAAGTCAGAATTGTGATTATTTTGTATAACCATAGTTTACATACCATTGCTTACATTCACACACCAGAAAGCGCAGTTGGATAAACGACTCCTAATTCGTGAGTTCGATTCCCGCCAGGGGTTTTAATTTGAAAACATATTTTGGTTGATGTGTGTATACAAACAAGCATCATGTATCATATAATTTATATTATTTATTATTTATTTAATGTACCTGTCTTAGTAAAGCGCATTTATATGATCTAAAAGCATTTATAGCGCAATAGGAAACCAAATTTTCGTTGACATAGTCCCTTGAAAGTCTAGGATTTTTATATGATTCGCCCACATTATAAATATGTATCTTGTTACCAAAGATTTATTTATATGTATGTAGACTATAGTTGACGAACCCACGTTTGATATGCTTATGAGATTTATTGAGGATCCCGTTGTATTTAGAGCTTAAGATTTGACAGTGTTAAACAATATATGTAACAGTGAAACAGATTCAAACATATTATACACGCAGACTAACGATATAATTGTGTTGTTCTCATAAATGACACATAAGTCGCGACACTGCTATTGTGTGTACGAATTGTTGGATTCAATATATAGTACTTCAAACTGAAAACATAAAGCAAGTGAATTTTAATTTAAATTGTGTTATTTCCTTGAACATTGTAACGCCATATTAGGATCATTAATATTGGTTACCTACGGATCTGCCGAAATGACGGCATATGAGTTAATTTAATACGACCTCAATTTATATGAATTTTCAAGGCTTTGTTTCATTTTCTAACTGAAGAAAAAATTAAAAAAATGTAATTTGTTTTGTTTTACTGAACAATATTTCGAGGATTGAAACTGATCAAATATAACAATGTGATATCACAATATTCTCCAAACATTATTTTAATTACTATTGTTATTATTATTATTAATAGTGTTATTGCATTTATTTACAGAAAACATTTTATCAGCATGTTTTCAGGGCAAAATGTTCGGTTTAGATAATATATGTTATCGCTTGTCTACCGATTAATATGTGCTATATGTTAGTGTTAAATTTTCATAATACGACGAATGCCTGTCTTCTTATAAAGGTAAAGATACATGTACGTGTAAGTGAGATAAAACTGTAATTTGTGCAACGTGTTTGCATGTTTATGCCCCACTCGGAGGATTAAAAAGTGAAGAAGGGATGCATGTCATGCGATCGACCGAACGAACTAGCACACAATGACAAAGCAAAACAGTATGTATACTGGTGTGTGTGTTGAAATAACAGTGGCCTTAAAAACCAAGGTACTGATATTTATAGCAACCTTGCTACATTAGAGTTTCGGACAACTGCTTGTGTTTACTCATCGGCATCTTCGCAATGCTAAAGTACTTTGCAAAATATATCGACGTTTACCTTTTGGAAAGCGAAATTCTTGTTATAATTACACCGCAGCGTTGTTTAATTGAAGTGTTAGATAGGTTCTACATGATAATTACGTCAACATATTAATATTTATATTGCACTGACTGCGGATTTTGCATTATTAAAAATAACCTGCGGTGGCCCCAGATTTATTGAAGTGTGTATTGTGTTTGTTATGTGTTTTTGTTATGTCCTGTGTATTGTTTTTGACAGTTGGTTACTTGCCATAAATAAAAGACATCGGGCTGCTAAAAAGAGTTCTCTCCTGCTGTCGCAACTGGAGTTTCGCTTTGTTTATATTTACTTATTCACCAAAACTATTTAGCCTCTTTCAAAAATGCCTGTAAATCTGCTTCATGGGCGTCGCCATCAGTACAGATGCAACACATATGTGATTCAAATAAAGAAAAATAACCGTCTAAAAATCGTCCAAAGTGACAAGAATTGTTAACATGACGTTCATATCGTACAAACATTTGGTAAATATAACCTGAATGCGGAAAGATGAAAATGTGCTTTTCAAATTTCATTTACGTAAAATGTACTATGGCTACGAAAATATGTTTACCTACAGCGACATAAACGATATTATACAACAAATGCAGCATAACAAATCATCGAAATTAAATAAACAGTCACACGCTTTACTCTATAATGATGTATTCGATACAAACACTATAAATCAACTCAACTGCTTGAAATAATATAAACCAAACGTGTGGACACTAAGTGTATGATATAAACTCACAATTTCAATTATGTCGTTAAAATAATAAATATTAAAGTGGTCAAGCATATGAAATTGTTTTATGCCTCTTCTTAGATTGTGGACACCATGGGTCCGATGTTAGTGTATATATCTTATATTTCCGCCAGATTTAATATATGAATTTCATATTTCCAGCTTATACATTTAGTGACCCTCTTATGGTGCGTTGAATCTTTGCAAGGCAGGATTATAGTTATATATCAATATTCCAATTCATCAATGTCTATCAATTTCATTTGCTGATGTTGTATAAAAAAATACAGAACACAACTGTATATAAAGTTACCACGTATAGAGGGAATCATAGGGGTGTTCACATCTTATTGTATACTGATTTATCAATACTATTCTGATTTTGTGCAACCTTCGTGACCGTTGGTCATTAACAAGTCGAGTTAAATATTGGACTTCGACGTGTGTACATGCATGTAAATGCATCCAGCAAGCAACGGAAATGCAATCAATTGATTACATGGATGCATCCAGTTGTAAGGAAGCATTTTTTGCATTGTGTCTTGCAAATGAGAGTTTGTTTGGTTTTAAAGTAAGTATCAACGGGCATGCAGACATTAAATTCAACAGTAAACTTCAGATTAATACATTCCAGGGGTGGTATTCTGCAACATTATTAGAATTTCTGCTAAATAATTCACTATATCTTAATTTTAAGCTAAGATATGTATGTTCTTAATTTATTTGTAAGACATTTCTTATATACATTTTGATTAGAAAATGACATAAAGAAATAGTCTATGTATAAAGGAATTAGTGAGCTGAAAATGAAAACAATGGTATTGGGTCAAATTAATGGATATTCAAGATATATGACTTTTAACATGAAAATAGCAATACTTTATTTAACTTTTTAAATGTTGCCATTATTCTCTTAAATCTAATATTGTTCTTAGTTTTACTCTAATTATCATGGACTCATCTTAGAATTAAAATAAGAATAATTGTTGTGTCTTTAAATCTTAGAAGGCTTTGCACCAGTCTATTTTTTACATCAATTGGTGAACATACACTTGCATGCGAATACAAATAATGAGTTTATAATTATTGTATAAACATTCATCTTTTTTTTTTCTTTGTGGTCTCTAAAGTCGACAACTAATTGGAAATTAATGAAGTCAAATATAACTTTGAATAATATCGAGTTAATCTGCTAAGTTGTGCATACGTGTCCTTAAATGGTTTTATTGTAATAGTTTTCATAATTTAAATATTAATATTGATATAAGATTCAAAGTTTGTGTTATATTTGTTAATAATTTTACAAATTATATTTGTAATGATATATCAACCTTTTTCCTAAACAGGTATCATATATTCTTAGATAAGTATTCTCTCATACTTTTTTGTGAAACTATCTCAAAGAAAATCTAAGAAAATAATTATTTTAGCTAAAGTTAAGAAAAGTCTTAGAACATTACTTAATACAGACCAACTACACTAGTTTTATCTCAGAACAATCTATTTTAAGGGCACTAACCGTTATTCTTAGATGTGTCTAACTTTTTTATACACTATTTAGAGAAATACGAAGAATTTCTAACATTTTCAGACAAAAATGAATATATCTTAGAATATTTATGAAATCTTAGTGAAAAAGAGATGTCTACAAAAAGTTAAGAATACCACCCCAGATTAAAAAAATCTGCTACTATGTCCAAACCAGCACTGTCACGGTAATATTTGTTGATCTCAGTGTAATGCAATTCAATTGCATTCAGTTTGTTAAACTATATCAGCCATCTGTTGATACTAATGTGTATTTATTGAAACTATTCTGCCCTGTTGCAGTGTATAAATAGAGTATGAGCAGGTAACTGCCTGGTCTTTTGTTGTATATATATTACTTAGAATAATATAACCCCAAGGCTTGACGAGCCGTTATTTTAGTCGTACCGAACCTGATATATGACATAGGACCAATAATTTACATGCTTTTGTATTTATTATAAAACGGTTTTCTTAAAATAACACCACGATCTGGCTTTTTTTATATATTTAAAAACAAAGAGCTGCGCTGACTTAACCCACACGTTATCAGCATACCCTTAATTGACGTTTGTTTCAATTTACGTGTCAACAACAAGACGATACATGTATATATAGTCACAGATGTATAGTGCTTATCGTCTCCGCATTACAAAATATTTTGAAGTTAAATACTTACTCCTTTAAACAATTACTGCATCTACTTTATAAATTGTGTCGTCGTTCACAATAACAATCGATCTTGATTGATATAATGCCTAACAGAAAATAAATGCCTGTAGACGTGTCATTGCTAAACGGTTGTGATTAATAACGGAGTGAACATATAATACACTGTTTTTAAAGGGACTGAACTGCTTATGGTCCAAAAGCAAAAACGAAAGAACGTTATCAAAAATACATGATTTTCCTACAAAATCTTAAAGAACCCAGTAAAAATGAGACACGTATGTTTTTGGAACTGAAACAACCCCCAAAGTTTCCGTCATTTGTATCAACCTAAAGTATGTATCGTCTGCAGACCCATTGAGTAATTTAAAAATAACGCCGTTTATATTTAGGATAATCGCGGTACAGTAAAGTTTTGTCGAATTGCTCAGGCGCATACTTGAATAAGGTGCTTGTATTAGGGAAAGTCACTATTTTTAAATCGGGAATACCGGGTTGAAGGAAAGTTCGAGCTTATTCAACTTCTATTTTACAATGAAATGTACAGTTTAAGACAGTATTTGATCGTGTTTATTCAAATAGAGTTGGTTGTAAGCATGGTATTACAGTTTAGGCATAACTAACAAGAATTGCACAATTGTATGCCCGTCTGGAGTTTAGTATCTTTATGTTGAAATCTCATATTTATTCGCTGTGTAATTTGTAATGCAACAGTTATCTGTAAAGCTACCCGTCGGATTTTGTTATTTGTATGAACAAACGTGTGTTGATAATACAACTCTGGTGTCGCTCTGTTCACTGTATATGGGGTATTTATACATTTCCGAAGATAAGTATTTATTAATTGTTTTAGTCCATTTCAAAAAGTTGTTTTGAATCTCTAAATGTGTTACTTGTTGACTAAAGTATAGTATCAGTTAAAAAAAAAACGTAAAGTATAACGTTTGGCGTCTTGATGGGTGGTTATTAAAATCATTCCTGCCGATCTCCAACCGATTTTCAGCGTCAGTCCCCGATTTGACGATATGGATTATAAGCGCCTTATATATGTTTTTCACGTGCATTAAGTAGTGTATATGTTATGATACTTTTCGTATACCAAAATAAAATGCTATTTAACAGTAGACAGATCTTAAACTGGCATCTTCTATATCCGCCAGCTAACCACAAGTCGTTAATTTTACTGCAAACATCTTCCAACTTAACGTTTTCTGTGCCAACGGACTTTCTTCGAATCTAATTGTCCACAGTGTGTTTTTGTATGTTTTTGCAAAAATGTAAGCTTGTTATAAATCACACATGTTCTCCGTTTGTACATACGTATGATGGATGTCTAATCGAATTCAAATGTTTTGCCATTTTAAATTTGATGTAAGCGTTCCTTCAGGTGGTGTAGTTGATTGTTTTAATTGTTAATATCACGACTACAGCGCACTATAAACATATAACATCACAACTCCAAACTGCTTCAATCAGATATGTTTGAACATCGGCTGAATTTAATATGTTCGAGATACATACTTGCTACCTTTTTACTAAGTTCAAACAATAGTTATCAAGAGTAGCAGTTTTGCTAATATTTGAAGGCTTGTTATGAATGCGCGTGGGTTTGCTACGATACAAAATTCCGTATGGATACAAAGATGTGAGATGAATTTTCGAAGCAGTTTTAGTTTAAATCATATGACATTCACATTCTACAAAAACTCATAACTATATGGGACACTATATATAACATAATAAATTGCACGTCACAGTGATAGTACAAAAACGGCACTCTTAATACAAGCAAAGTTGATTCCGCGTTCACTACAGACATATATAAAATGCACATTTAGGTGCATATATACATTTAGGTTGTCGGGATATAAATTGGTACAAATTAAATGTTTATTTCTTTTTGCCAACTATGAACAAGTAGCATATTTTGCAATTATAAATAAGTGAGAACATAAATAGTATATAACCATGTGAAAAACATGAAGGTGTCAGCAAAGATATATAAATTTCGACATTAATCAAACTACGGTCTTTAGTCATTCTATCCAACATTCAAATACAAAGTACCATATTTGCAAAGATAAATCATGTGAGAACGTAATTAGAATATGCATATTAACGTTAAGGTGTCAGCAAAAATATATAAATGTCGACATTAATTTAAGCTCCTCTCTTTAGTCAATATATTCGACATTAAAAGTATACAGTTTGTTGTTGAGACTGTACTGGCAACATTTGAGGTCGATTATTTTTTACATTCACTTTATAATTTACACTTTTCAAATATCCATGTACTATTATGTCAGGTGGTCGATCAATTGAGTTATGCACTATACTAAATATACATTTAAGTTGTTTTTAGAGCTCTAAGACATTCCACGAATTGAACTTCCCTGTCACAAAATTAAAATTCTGCAGCAATATCTTTGCATAAGGTAAATTTAAACGTTGATGCCCACAGACTAAAATAGAACCCACTGCACAGGGGTGTAAGGAGTTATCGCTATATGTATAATATCGTACAAGTGACCACATGGAGATCATTTAATCCGCCATGCCGCTATGAAGTAAAACATATGCAAATGTTTAATAAAAATCTTAGTACATTAGTGAATTGTTACGCAGTAAGCCATACAGTTTTTGAGTTTGTCAGAAGTCACGTTGTCGTCAAATATGCTGCAAAGACAAATACCTTTCCAAAGCTCACAACTACTGTTGGTCTATACATATATAACTTGTTTAATATGTTGCATTATGATTGACTACTAAATTGAACATCATAATAGTGCACCATGTAATTTCAGTAGCCATATGAATACCATAAATCGGTACTCGATACTCCTCTTTAACAAGGTAGCACACATGCAGCTATTATCATCAAATTCCTTAGTTAGTTTCTGGTGCTAGGTCGTTGATTTAAGGTGTTTACTTTTCTTTTTTCAACTCGTCAATGGAGTCCTGAGATCGCAAAAGGATAACACGCTTTAGAATCTCTGATAATCTGATGGATATTTTAAACAGAGGGAACACACACACTAATCAACTAAAATAGTATCGCTGCATCAAACTTAACAACTGTGTTTTACAAGTATATATAGGTTACAACGTTCATTTTCACAAAGTTAACTCACAATTATATGTACAATCAACAACCGATATACGAAAGTTAGCGAAATATTTATATGCACAATATGTGCACTATGTATAAAACAGGCACTTGTCGAATCATTAGGACTAAAACAACAATACCCACTTATAGCACTACATAATAATGATCGAAGTTAAACTAACATCTGATCTCAACCCTGGGTCATCATCGCCGCTAATATAATTCTGCAAATAAAACGTTTTTTTTTTTAAGTTAGAACAACTTGATTAGACGACAGCTCACCGAAACATTTAAAAAAAACACGTGCTATATTAATTTGTTTGTATAAGTAAACGATACATATTAAACCTAGAAGTGTTTGATTTATATTCAATTTTAAAACATGTACTACGTCCGAATTGTTTCTCAAATGACATCCGTTTGCGCTATGTAGCACATTAGGTGTATACACTCTTATTCTACAATTTGCAACATAACTGTTCTTCAATACTTTAGTCATAGCCTCATTTGGAATACTAAAATTGTTTTGACTATTGTTAAACTTATTTTTTTCGTACTACGTGTACTATTCTCTAAAATTCTAGGACGGTGCGCTCTACTCGTACACGTTTTCAGTTTATATGTTACGACTGAAATATTTTACCGGTATTGATTTCATCATAAAACATACAAGTTTTAAGGTACATAAATAGTTACAGCAAGAAAGCTGATAACATGCTTAACAGCGGGTGGCCTGCGAATTACGTCGAATATGAGAGGCCACCATAAGTTTGAAAACAGGACAAGGTCAGATCACAATAGATCACAAATGTACGTGACATGTTCAAGCAATAACAAATAAAAGCAAATCAGTGATATAAATATTAACACGATATGTGTCATATATCGAACAGACAATTGACACCTCTACATACTTCCGCGTCTACTAAATACCACTGGTATTAAAACTTACATCTGATTCGATGATGTATTGCACATAACACGTACTTAGTAAGTGTTGCACAATTAGGGCACAGCACACACACACATTTAACCCATTAATACCCATTTGTTATTTATATAGTTAGCTTTGAAATGTTATCTCTTTTAGCATAAAACAATAGAACTTATATGTCTTTTTAGGAAGCAAAAACAACAAAACAATAAGGGATTATCAATCCATTAGTGTCCTATCCCAAAAATGGGATGCTAGGCATAAGAGGGTGGTGCTATATGAATTATAATTAAATGCATGTATGTGACTGAATCTTATTATATCTACTGTTCTTATCACAAGTACTAACAGTTTACCTATATTGCACTATTATTTTGTTGTGATTCAATTATTTAATAATGTGTAGTTCGTTTACTACAAAGTCTAATTACAAACGCCTATATTTCAGCAACCTGTTTGTCTGAAATATTCATGTATTGTGTTCCGCTTACGAGTCAGCTCAAGTGAAAAGCTGTAAAGCACTTTTTATGTAGTCCTTCTTAACACTTTGCATAAATGTTATAGATTTCCAGTCCCTCTAAATGCTGTCAAACTCATTGCGTTTGGACTGACACGGTAAATGGTTAACTCTGTCACGACTGACGCTCTCCGTTGCAGTGCCGCTGGTCTTACCATGGCCTCCAGGCAGTAACTCTAATACCCTACACGTTTTTTTTTGCATATGCTTTGCCAGAATTGCAACAGATAATATGGTTCATTATATTACCTGGAACCTACCTTCTATGCATTTCAAGCGTTTATATTACCATATTTGGAATTAACGCAAACATGTCCGTCACTCGATTATTCTGTATGTGCTGATAGTTTCCTCAGCAGCGATTATAATCCACAATCATGTGAGAACGACCAATGTGAGTAAATCTATTTTCTTACGTTGCGAGTTGGTTCAGTTTGCTCAATATACACAGTATTATTAGCATTCCATTCTAGTAATAAATAATGATTGTCATAGTTGACGACACACATTTGTGGTTATGCGGGGTTTATAAGGGACTTTTTCAATCTTTTCGGTCACAATTTTCCAGTACCACCAATTCCCATTCAGATTCCAGTCAGATATAATGCATATTTATTATAACTTATATACAATTACACAATGCGCATATATTTATTATAACACATATGTGTGTACACCATGATTTCAGAGAACTGTTAACTATACACTCAATTTATTGATGAATAAGGCTTTGTAAAATGAATATGCTAAAAAATAATGCACCACCCTTTCGAACCTAGCATCCAAAATTTGGGATGTACCTTGTGCAATGCTTTAGGTAAGGAAAACTATTACATATCAAACATATCAATGAACGAGCACCTTGCTCTTTCGGCAGAGCATCATGCTCACAAGATCGAGCATCCTGCTCGTCAATTCGAGCGTGACGTTAGCATTTGAAGCATCATGTTGGGTTGGGCAATAAAGATCCTCTTTGAACGGCTTAGTACTATTGATCATGATGCTCAATTAATGAGCATTATGGTAGACCTAAAGAGCATGATGCGCATTCATTGAGCATCATGCTCGTTTAATGAGCATCATGCTCGTTTAATGAGCATCATGCTCTATCAAATGAGCATCATGCTCGTTTCTTTGAGCACGATGCTGTGTTAGACAATAGAGACCATCATGTTACGTCCTAGTACTATCGAGCATCATGCTCAATGGTCAAATCTGGTACTTGGATTAGACTGCGAATTAAGAGCATGGTGCTCGTTTACTGGAGCATGACGCTCAATAGTAGGTCGTACGAGAATGGTCTTTATCGTATTACCCAGCATGCTGATCAGTGAGCGAGAATGATGCTCGCAAGATTGAGCATGACGCTCTATTTTAGGAGCACGATGCTCGTTCATTGAACATGATGCTCGATAGTACCAGGCCGTACGAAGAGGGTCCGTATTGCCTTACCCAGCATGATGTTCCAAACACTAGCGTCACTCTCGAATTGACGAGCACAATGCTCGATCTTATTAGCATGATGCTCGGCCGAAAGAGCAAGTTGCTCCTTTACTGACCATCATGCTCGTTCATTGAGCATGACGCTATATATTACGAGCATGATGCTCGTTTCTATGAGCATGATGCTAAGATATTAAAGACCCTAATCGTACTTCATAGTCCTGGTTTACTTATGTGATGAATTGCATATGCCTTATAGACAGGTGATTTCGACAAACAGCTTATATTCAATGCTACCATGGACAATTAGCCTTTTGTTTGTTTATACGTGTATAGCACTGCGGTTTGACAAAACACAGGTGAATTGTCGGAGGAATATACTGCCATACATAATGGAGATCTCATATTGTTATTGATTTAAATTATATGACAGCGAATGCTACCAGTTATACAGTAATTAGTACGACCGTCTATTTAACGTGATTCAAATTTTAGTCAATGTATTATAGTGTAGGTGCGCTTGCATAGCTTAAATATTCTTACAATTCAACAGTTTAGATATTGGATTCAATGACCTTCGGGAATAATGAACGTTCATGAACTTATGAACAGATACAATTATAAGAACATTTGCACTGAATGTACTCTCGCCGAAACACGTTTTTCTGTACACGTCATGCTTTCAGGAGAAGACTGGAAAAAATCCTCTGGGAAACTGATTTTGCTATTTTTAGCGTCGACGTAATATATGTAAAAATAAAGCATTTTTGCAAAGGTTGTACCTAGTAGATTAGGTGAAGTATGAACTTTAGCATATAACCTGTAATTGAAAAAGTTCTTTACCAACCGCGATTATACCCACACATTATTCGCTTTTATTTGACCTATGTATGATGTATTTGAATTGCTAGCTAATAATGATTCAAAAAGTATATGTACCTGTTACTAACCAAACGTGCACTCATTGTATAAGATTTTGCATTTAAGGAGATGAAACATGAGTATTGGAAATAATTTGTATAATTGATTTATGCGACCTATATTAAATGGTCAGCAGAAAATAAATAGATACATGTATAATATTTGTGAATATTCTTTATAATTATAATTGCACACACAAGCCTTCAATCATATCATCAATCCATTATTTCAAAGGTTTGATTTCGTATTGTGTTTTGACTTCACAGAATAATAACAAACAATTAATCGGTGTTAACATATACCTAAGATTGATACTTCATATTTTTAATACATTTGATAGGGTATGTCCGATAATGATAATTAATGATTATCTTTAATTAGTAAAGACACATGAACAAACAAGGGAATACAACTGCTTTGTGTCACTTTTCATTCATTAAGGTGTTACACATCAAAGTACGTTGACACTATGACTGGCTACTAAAGTATACACGAATATACCCTTTTCACATTCCCGTTATCGATTACTGCAGTTATCTCCCTAGACAAAGCGAATTGAGAACGAGGCTGACGATGTATTGACTGTAATCGTTCATAAAGGAAGATGATGTTCAGTGGAGAAAATATCGAATAAACTTATAAAATGTTGTTTGTTTTTAATTGTTATATTCACTAAATTATGTATACGTGGGTATTGTTCAAATATTTAAATTATAATGCAACTAATGTAACAATCACAACATAGCAAAATCTGCTAACAAACCTATGTTTGACACTTGATTATGTTACTTCATATTCAGATCAGATTTGGAATGATTGAAAGCAGTATATAATTGAAGAATGTATTGCAGTTTACATAATTAATTATTAATTAATTAATTAAGTAATTAATGTTTTATTTACAGAAGAAGTAAGTTTAGTTAGGATTCAGTGTAATTCAGTGTAGCTTGACAGTTACAAATAACATTATTATTATTATTATTATTATTATTATTATTATTATTATTATTATTATTAGTAGTAGTAGTAGTAGTAGTAGTAGTAGTAGTAGTAGTAATATTAGTAGTAGTAGTAGTAGTAGTAGTAGTAGTAGTAGTAGTAATATTATTATTATTAGTAGTAGTAGTAGTAGTAGTAGTAGTAGTAATAGTAGTAGTAGTAGTAGTAGTAGTAGTAGTAGTAGTAATAGTAGTTTTAGTAGTAGTAGTAGTAGTAGTAGTAGTAGTAGTAGTAGTAGCAGTAGTAGTAGTAGTAGTAGTATTAGTAGTAGTAGTAGTAGTAGTAATAGTAGTAGTAGTAGTAGTAGTAGTAGTAGTAGTAGTAGTAGTAGTAAGAGAAATAAAACAATATTATTTAATACCAAAACGTTAAAAAGCCGTGTTCATTATCACATTCAACTTTGTGTATAAACACATGTAAATGCAATTTATAAAGTATCATGATTTTAAGCAAATGATCAGGATAATTGCGAATAAAATTATGTTTTTGTCTAACATCAAGTTGTACTTATATTTTAAATGATTGTTATTCCACCTGTAATCAAGTATATTCATGAAGTCAGTGGAACAGCTGCAGATACAATGACCTGTGTGTTACTTCACTATTTGGTATGCAGTTTGATAAGGTAACAGTATTACATGTTATTTTAAAATTTGAACTATATATACACATTGGGGTTACATAATAATGGGCATGTGTTTATTCAAGATCGTGATCTTATAATTGATAAACCAGGTTTGAACAATATAAAGTCTGAGAAAGTACCTAAGTCTAAATTGCATTTTTTTTTTCATTTGTACCGACAATATACTAATTAAACAGACACTCTCTTATCATATATCATACTTACATTATGCACCATGCCATTTCTATATATTACGAGGTAAACTACTTGAATATTTGTAATATTATAAAGTAATATACTGCCAATGACCGCTTCGCAACAAGTACTAACCATGTCAATACATTGCGAGCCTCGTTTTCAATTCGCCCATAAATTATCGTGTCGTGATAATCGCTAAAAATTGGGAATGTGGAAATCGTCTATTACAATTCGAATACAATCATAATTTCGTTTGTTTTGAATAATCGAAAAAATATTGCAAAATATAGCACATTGTTAAAAGAGCTAAGTGTCCATAAGATTTATATGCTTGTATTAAGTAATACAATAACTTATTGACGCACACGTATTTGTTTTCAAAGTAGCCAATGAATGTAAACTAAAATGTCAGCGGATTATGCATTCAACTCGATGGAATGCATTATATACATGAATTCATTTTCCCACCATTTACGCATACATTTACAATTTTCGTAGAATCCTTCCAATTTTCAAGTACACACGTCAATAAAAATATGCACATATCTATTCAATTTAGTACTTGATTTGTAAATACTATGAACATTATTATTACAAATAATAATAAATAAATAAATAAATAAATAAATAATAAACAGATAGTGCCTCAAAACTTAAAAATCAATAGATCAACACGCGTTAGCAGGAACACAGTCAAGGCAAAGGTGCCTGTTTTTTTTTGTCATGTGATTATACGAGGAAATGTCGAAATACAACGCTCTGTCACCAAGTATGTTGCATTGGCATATAGATGTTCGTCTGCATTTATTGACCCAAAATAACTCTCTCTCCATCAAATTATCATCTGCAGCAATATATAAGTTTCTGAAAATTAGCAGCAGGTGTCAGTAAATCATCGGCGTTGTGCGCGCTGTAACCCAAAAATGTCCGTCCTCGTTTAGTGGTGTATACTGAAAACAACATTCCAGTCATGCCACACAATGTGTGGCTATGCTTTCCTAGTCAAAGCTATCGCCTCGCTGCGCATACTGTTAAAATGAATTTGGCAACTGCATCCAGTGATTAAAGTTTGATTTCAAAACATATGTTCTAAAACTTCTAGTTTGATAATATAAAGCATGCGGATGGGAGCGGGAACGTAGCATTCGTGTGGTACCTCCTACTCGTCTTAAACTTCTGTTCGTTGGTTTATTGAAAACACGTACTTTGGACGTACATATATTGTTTCTTAATCAACGCATACTAATTTGGAATAAAGCCAGATAGTGGTGAAGCAGAAGCCTGCGTTTAATTGCCAATATTGTAATTGTTCTAACTATTGGCAATCATCGCACACTCCTTTTTGTACACCAATGTAGTATCAGCCAATATCAGCTGGATGAAACATCGACATTTAAACACCTGATACTTCGGAAAGCCTTAGATCCTAGTAATCGTCGATAATCTTGCCGATGTTATTGTTCAAACAGAATGGGCCTACAGAACAGTACAATATAACTAATAATAATAATAATATTGACAGACTGTAACAGTTCAATAAGTTAAACGCGTAACACTACGGACAATCGTACGAAATCGGTTCCAACTGTTAATAGGTACAGCCGATATTGTGACTCTAAATTATCATGTGTCGTTATGTTTGTTAGAAATATATACTATTTTATGTCAAGACATGGTGCGAATTATTAATGTCAACATAATAAGTTTTAAACGGTGGACATTGCAACCGAGAATCGCGAAATGTTTATAAAGCATATATTTTTACATGAATACATAATGGGTGCATCATATCTATCGTACGGTACTTGAATATACGACTTCAATATTCTGAATACACTTTGATAACAGACGTTACACTGGTAAAATTGGAATTATACTACAGCAGTAAAAACAACACTGCAATTGCTAAGCATTTTGATATCCATGAATATTCCTCTTATGTTTCTTATAAGATATTTAACTGCATCAAATTTATTTATTAGCACGATCTTGCTTTGTTATTTCTACAATGATTCAGTTCACATAAATAGAGTTACAATACCTGCATTTGAGAAATAGGCTAGATATATACATCATATTTCCATATACATTATTTTTTCGATATATATTGTTGCTGGGTATAAACCGGGTATTTACTATTATAAGTTCAAGGAAATTAATATTATAACAAATTCATTCGATGTACATGCAGCATATCATAGTATCAATTTATATGTACACCATGCCGTAATCTAAAATCATATTCGTTCTTTATCCGTTCAAGTGTTCGTACATGCCAGTGGATCTTGCAACTGTATATAAACCTATACTTTGAAGGTATGAGTCATTGGAAAAATATGTGGATATACCGGGGCATTACTCAACGCTATAGTTTCATATCGGTGAATCGTGTAGCTTCGCTGGTGTTATTGTAGTTACCCGGTAACATAATAATACTCGCGTGCGTGTTTCGTATGTTGTATCGGTAATAAACCACTACCACCACCGTTACCACCACCTTCACCACCACCATCAGCAACACCACCGCCACTACACCACCATCACCACCACCAACAACAAAAGCATCATAAGCATCCTCAATACCAGTACAAATCACCACCACCATTGCTACCTCCACCACCATCATCACCCTTACCTTCACAACCACTACTATCTTCACCACCACCAGCAATAGCACATTCAATAACACCACTACCTTTACCACCATCACCCCCAACACCAACACCACCACCATCATTACCACTACCACCACAAACATCACAGCTACCAACACTACCAGCGCCACCTTCACCACCACCTTCACCACCACTGCAGCTGCCGCAGTCCCAATTACCAGCAGTACCAACACTGCAACTACCAACACCAACACTACCGATACCACCACCAATAACAACACCACATCCAAAACAACAATAACATATGTTGATGTACAATACGCGCAACATCAATGAATCATTGAATGTGCGACATCATTGTAGATTTGAGTGCATGCGACAATCTAATAAACAATAAACAATAGCATCCACGGGACAGCAACGTTGGAAACGGGAGTCCTTTTCTGCACAGAATACAATCACAGATACACTTGACACGCCTGATTGTTTGCCATTAACACCTGCATAGGAATACCGTTTTTACAATGTATAGGGTAAATACGATTACTTTATTGATTTGGACGTTTTGAAACAGTGTAATATTTAAATATTAGACTGCAGGCTTGTCCTTTAGATTAATCACGTTTACAAAAAAAGCTGTAAATGTTATAAGTTTAGGTTATGCTGATGAATTAGGTGCATTTTCCATTTCGACAAAAAAAAATCATGCTACAAAACTATCACCCCTAATAATATTTACCAAAACACTTAAGCGTATATCCATCATTATAAACAGATTCTGCTTTTATAATGTTTAGGTTTGAATATCGTACAGGCTCTTCGGGTATTTTATCTCGTTATGGAGAAAGCGTTCACTTGGTTGATAGATAAGGTAAGCTGTAATAGGATATAGCAACTGGCACAATATATGTATTGAACTATGATTTAATGTAATTGAATCAGTATACTTGACGATGTATTATATTTATGCGATTAACGATGAAAGACGATGCTGTGATTATGCTGAAACAGCCTGGCGAGTTGACTCTATCATTATCAAGTTGTTTCCATCGTCTGTTATTAAAAACGAAAAAGTGCATGGTACTAGCTGCGTTTGCAGTTTTGTAGTAATATCCGATAAACCGTTGACTCATGATTAATTCACATAATTATATCCTGTGTTGCAAGTACCAACGCGAGGATACTCGAGTAACATTGTACAGGTTAGACAATATGTTGTCTCCCTTCACAGGTAGATTGAATTTAATACCGAACGGTTAATTTTATTATTATACAACAAACGGAATATTTTGTATGCATATTTGCTCAAGTTGTATTTAATGTTTTACACATATTAAGACTGTAATATCCATAATGAGCAAGCATGTACAACTGTCGCCATAAGAAAACTGCTACTACTTCTACTACTACTACTACTACTACTACTACTACTACTACTACTACTACTACTACTACTACTTCTACTACTTCTACTACTACTACTACTACTACTACTACTACTACTACTACTACTACTACTACTACTACTACTACTACTATTGCTACTACTACTACTACCACTACTACTACTACTACTACTACTACTACTACTACACTATTATTATTATTATTATTAATCCTGCTATTACTAATAAAGCCATCACCATAACACTACCATCACCTTACCTCCACCATGTTATTATTTATAGCGATACCATTGTTAGCTTCCATGAAAACACTCGAAATGTTGTTAAAAATGAAAATCCGTCTGTCTGTCATTTGCGGTTGCTTTTCTTTTGTTTTTGTGCTGTAATCGTGATGTTGTCGTTTTATAAACATGAAACAATATACAGAATCAATGCAATACTAGTTAGTTATATGCTTTTTATAGATACTGCTCATCCTTGTATGCGCCGTGATATAGAAGCATACGTTAACATAACTTAATAAAAACAACTTAGTTTCACTCAAATTGACTATCGAAAGTAATCGATAATCCAGCCTAATATATTATCTTACACATATATATATATGAAGGTAAAATTTAAACAACATTGCACCATGCATATATATATTATTACAATTAGGTAAGAATTTTTCTTTTATGATACATTGTCATTTGACAGTAAATATATATTTAACATATAAATTATTATACGGATGATAGAACGTCAACGTACAAAGTCAACGGCAGCAGATGATTGTATTGTTTGCATACTACTGTTTCATTGTACTGCATTCTTTAACATGAAGAATACAACAAACATCATAATACCACACATTAGAAATCACGTCGTTGTCTCTGCACATTAAATATAAATGCACGTATACCTACACCCAAATGTACATAACATTTACGTTTACACTGATTATACTTTAGCTATATATTTAAATGGAAAACACATAATTAAATCGGCTGCTCTGTTTTTATTGTATTGTGTTAATTAATGTTGCTTCCTTTTATGAAAGAAAATCCACATTTAAGGCGGAATAGGGCGGGGTTTCTTCTGATCACGTGCGTAACAGACTCTCATAACGGACTGGAGCCGTAGACCTGAAATTGGATACACAGCTCGAACACATTGCTATGACACTCGTGGACATTAGCAGTATCACACGCTTGATATGTTCATATATTTATACTTGGTTTGTTTGTTAACTTGTTACGCGTGTTTAATGAAGGCATAACTGTATTGGGATGGGATGCTCATTAATCCATTAAACTCAATACCAGCACGGACATTCATCGTAGCAGATTTGTGATATTCTTACGCATAAATGTCATGTTAATGTATCCGAACTATACAATGCGTTATGTTTTAAAATATAATACCAGTGTTTATAAAACCAATTATGTACACGTTTTGTTTATGCATTCAATTACTACATGTTCAGTGGACATCATGTGTGTTGACTTAAGTGCAATTATACAAAAATACGAAATGCTGTGTTACTTGTGTTTATCAAAATATCGAAACAATTAACATTACAATACGGAGTAAATACAATACTTCTTACATTCAAAATACATTGTACTGGACAGCATACACTTATCACATAAAGTTGCACAATTTAATTATTGGTTCCATCTGAAATTATGATGACAAGAATAATGTATCTACAATTATGCAATGCAACCGATCAAAGATTGCCACAATTGTCATTGTTACCCAATACCATTTGGAACACCACATTTCCTTCTGCTTAATCAGTATTACACAAGGCTTATGTTTGTTGTCCGTATTAAATGCAATCACATGTACGTGCACCATTATATAACCCATCACACATTTTAAATTATACATGTAGTGAAGAACACGGGATGTAGAGTAATAAAATATAGTTCCGACTCGCCCAACTCTGTGATTCACATGTGTTGTATTACTCGTGTAACTCGGAAAGTTATATGAAGTTGTTTAATAGCAAACACTAGTTCAAGTTAAAGCTTTTACCGTTGTTCATTGGGGACTCCAGAAGTTGTGATGGTGGGTCAATTGCGCTGTAAATCACACTATCATCTCTGTCTCGAGTAGCCATACCTCTTCACACAACATTGCTGGCATCAACTGTTGAAGCAATGTCAACCATGGGAATGACGACTATCCTTAGGAAATATAATGTTTATTGTAAATGTCAAATGTCGATGCGTTTAAGATCAGAAAATCACATGTGGAATACATGTGATGCACGAGTTGTACAAACAATATATATTGATAGGTTGTTATTACTTGCAACTTCTACGTGCTTTGGAAACAAAAATGTTAGGTTATAGTATACGATTGCATATTTAGAACGAGTTATATGTTATTTCATACCGTTTGTGTTTCTTCGTTTATATTTATTACATACACAAATCACTGCAATGGTTGCAAGCAGAACAACTGCGTTAGGAACTGCAATTACGAGAATCATCATAACACTGGGCAAAGAAGCATCTGCAGCAACTCAAGCTAAGCAATGGAAAAACTGTATATAGATCGAACCTCAGCTGAATATGGTTTCACTTAAATTTGTGTGAACCAGAGTGTTAATTAATAGGTCTTCAAATATACATAATTATTGTGCATTTGTTGTTGCATTAAACATAACGTGTTTTCTAATCGGACGAAATATATTAAATAGTTTGCAAACTATAAATAACGACCATGTATTACTAAAAGTTCGTTAAAATTAATAATCGCTGCAAACCGAATAAGCACTTACGTGGCGCTTTCAAGAAGTAGATTTCTGCATGGACATTTTCGACACCATTTCCAACTTGCAACATGTACATTCCTTAGTCTGACTCCGTTATATATTTAACTGTAAGATCGCTGTTTGCACCGTATGTTTCAATACGTACACGTTCATTGGATTTGATTTCTTTACATTGATTCGTGTCCGTGCACTTTCGCCAAATACAATCGGACGAATCTGGACGAGGGTTGCCGTCCGCGTGAAACTGAAATGTTACTTTACCTTCCTTAGGACTTATTACTAAGTTAACAATGTTTTAAAGCATGCGACTGTTTTGTAGTCGCCTGACAGGACCTACAACAAAAAATAAATAATTGATCGTTGTGTATTTAACGCCCTCGTTAATTCCTACGCATTAGAACTCCACATCGGTGTTTACTAGTCGATAAACAACGATAATGTAAACATTCTTTTGACTCTCACATAACCTGACATCATGTTCTGCACCTACTATAAAACTATAATATACAGTTTTAGAACTAATATATTCGGGTTGTTTATTGGTAGTTTAACAACGGCGAATTGTGTTATTTGTCTATAAAAACCTATGTGCGTGTCTGTTAGAATAAATAATATATTTACTAATAAAATATTTGTTTAGTTTTTACCATATGAGTACATGTGTAATTAATTATTGGGTATCAGAGGTAAACTTACATAAGACGTTCAGATACAATTCTTTTCCGTTTAGCCCAATGACATTTGAGTCCATACAGGTGTACTTCCCCAAATGCCGGTACTCCACTTGAGCGAGTGCATGTCTCAGGCTGTTGGTAGTATTTTCTGCCATGCCACTATGACGTTCATCCAATATAAAGTTATATTTTAAAATCTTAATATCTGGTGGTGGAAACCCTTCACCGATGCATTGCAACACAGATGTGTCATTTTCAGTAATAGTTATATGCGAAAGTCTCTTCAAAGTGTTGACACTACATTCTCAAATTGTATGTTGATCTGAAAGGGTGTAGCATATATGCAAATATGATTAATGTGAGTACATATTTGTTAGAAAATTAATAAATAAAACATACCAAATTGGTATGGAAATTTCAACGGAGATCAATGAGCCCGAATGGTGTCTGGTACTTGGCATATGATGCGATCAAATAAGACTAAATTTTGACGCTAACCAATATGTTAAGTTAAAGGTATCAATGCAAATTACAAAAAAGTATGTTTGTTTGTTTTTTGAAAATTGTAATAATGATTTTTTTTCTATGAAATTAAAATATCAAAATACATAATAAATTAGTACAATGAAATACAAATAAATTTACATATAACGCGCAGGTGGAAAGAGGAGAAATCCATTCCGGTTTAATTTGTGTGTCTTGTTTTCTGTGTATTTGTAGGAATGCCTGTGTACGTGCCCGCATCTAAAATGGCCGTACGTTCAATGTACAGTGTCGCTCTTGCGAAGGTCACATGGTCCTTGACCCAGCGACAATCCGTTTCAGGTGGATAACCAGGGTGGTATTGACAAGATCTGTTCAGGCTATCGCTTTCTGTCCAATTGGCCGATTCAAATCCAGCGTTCAAAATCGTGGGTTTACTAAAGAACAATCATCTATCGTGTAAACATTTAAGGAACAATTAGTGTTGTTAACGACTTGTAATACGATTTAATAATGGTTTTAAATAATGCTTAGAAGACGATAATCTAATATGTACTTACACAAACTGAACAAAAATACGTTGTATGCGTCTTGCCCACGATCGTTTAGTTCCACACATGTATATCTCCCAGTATCTCCACATACCAGAGGACCAGTATTGTACCGAATGTGGGCTTGGTTAGAATTATTAGCACCGCCGGCATTTTCAGCATGCATTTCCACATCCTTCATAAGTCTTATATGTGGCACGGGGAAGCCTTCCCCGACACCATGTAATGTAGCTGTGTCGTTTCCATCTAAGCTTCCATTACTGAAAGTCTCGGGAAACAGTTTTACAGTTATTGACTCTGAAATTAATAAACGTCATGATTATTGAAGGATGTGTATACATTGGTTATTTTCAATTGGAATTATACAGTATACAAAACAGGGTTATAGAATCGTTGTATTCAATGGATCTGCCGCTGTTTAATCACTCTGGATACATCTATGCGTATTATATGGGTGAAAATATATGATATTTAATACTAACTACACGCGTTTTGGCATACATGTAGTACAATCCAAGTTATAGGCCTGATGCATATGATAATTGACATATTGAACGAACATAAAAATCTCGCGATTTCAATGTTAATTGATGTAAAGACAATATTGCCGTTAACAAACCAACATCAAATTAAACTAATGTCGCCTGTATATGCAATTTAAAAGGAAGTAAAATATCAAGAACAATCAACAATGGCAATCGATTGATATACGTATTGATAGCGACCGTGATCTAAGTGTGCATGTGAATCAATGTTTCAAGTGGTGTGATTCATGTGAATGCGTTCACCGCCTGTTAGGCTTCAGATTAGTGTGCCCGTTTCACTATCACATTTATATGTCAGTTGTTTTATATATCAAAATTCAAACGCCTATAAGGATTTTGCACTCGTTGTAAGATAATTGTTAATTTCGATCAAACCTTTCTTTACGGTTGCATTCTAATCTATAAAATAAGAATGAATTGCAAGAATGAAATGAATATGAATTTGCAATGCTTATTAATTTGCACACAGTACTCCCAATACGCAACCAATTGTATGCAGGAAGAAAAACATACTCGCCAATATTATTTGCACATGTTGTAAGATAATTGTTAATGTTGATCGAACCGCCTACCTCTATGGGTGTTCTCTATCTATATGTTGTCATCAACTCATGAAATGCTTATTCTGGTCACCGCTCTTACTTACTTCGTTGTAAAGGTCTATATGTTGTCATCAACTCATGAAATGCTTATTCTGGTCACCGCTCTTACTTACTTCGTTGTAAAGGTCAGTAATCACCCAAAATGCGTATGATAACATCGCCTTTTGTCAAAGTGGCGAAGGCACGCTATGTCCTGTAGGTCATTCTTAACGAGCTCAACAATAAGGGACATCTGTTCTTGTTATTTGAATGTAATTATGTATTGTATTTAAACCTTATTTAGTATGTTTATTGGTATCCTTGTCATAGAAATATAACTTTTAATATTTTTCAAAAGCATACAAAAATTAACTTGATGTGTATTTTAGATATTCGGATCATTGTGCAGGTATTTGTTAAGTCTATGTTTATTGTTAGTTATTTGACTTTGAATAATGCACTCACGCTCAATTACATTGTTCTAAGATTATTTATAAAAATTCAAAATAACATCATAAAATAATGTTTATACTAATTATAGTTTTTCTTGACAAAGTTTAATTATCAGCCAAATTTCCGAAGGAATTGTGGAGTTACTGCCCTTGACATATTTAAAATAGGCTTCAGTAATTAACATTTTGTGGAAACATTTAAGACTTTGGCATAACTGAGATGAAATTGCAGGTGTAGAGGGCAAACTTCTATTGTTGTCTTTATTTTGTCCATTTAAACATCTAGGAATATTTTTAATAGCAACACATATATATAATACGTATGACATTGTCTTGTTAGAATTTCGCATTTAAATCCCCATCGAGCATCATTTCGACTTTTTATATTTCAACTGAATCTTGATAGCTGTTCGGCTAACACAGTGGTTGACAACTTGCTTCTCATATCGAAGTGAATCAACATTTGATAAAATTCACAGAGTTCCACAATTTCACCCAACGAATGTATTTATTTTTTTTATACGAATTTAGTGTTACTATTTAGGGTTTAAGTCTTCAGCGAATGTTTCCCATATAAAAAGTAGCTCAATATTCGCCCAGCGCTAACAAGTTATGCTAGTTTTACACACATTGTATAGCATGAATTTGCCCATGAACTAGGTAGCACCTATATTCATATTAGGTTTATACATACATGTTAACGAACAATGTTGAATATTATGTTTTGAAATAAACAAGAAACCAAACAACATATTAACACATTTTTTCCGGGGTTACGTTGTCCAAAAACAAACCCGCTACAGGCAGACCCTTTAATAGTATACACTATTATTATAACAGTTAATATTTATCATAGTAATTGATTCGACGGTAAATTGATTATTATTAATTGTAATTATAACAGCAACTCTTGGGCACCATGCTGATGATAAGCATATGCCTTTATGTAACAAACAGGACTATACCGTCCCAGAAAGATTATGGATTAAGTGTTGGATTTCTGAAGTAATTACTTGACTAAGGTTCGTGAAATAAATGTCCTATTGAGCAAACATTATAGTAAAATGCCAACTAGCTGGCATGGTCAATACTTGTATTTCTTTTGTGTTTGGCACCGTTAACTAGAAAGTATACATTAGCGAAGCAATGCTTCCGGTAAACAAATACCCAAGCACGTTTCGCTGCACATATTATGTCAACACATAATTATTGCTCACTGCATTTCTAGTGAAACGAGTAAACAAGCGATTGCTAATGTAGAAATGCTTAGGAAAACAGAGAAAATGCCACAGAAGCCTATCTACTAGATTGCTGCTTGTAAATATTGTTATGTGTATTTCATCTTTCAATTGAAACTGCAAACATTTGAAGCTCGCAAAGTCAATCCTTAATGTCTATGTATCGAAACATACAATAAAAAGGTAATATATTGCCAGCAAATTCTTACATAATTGTGTACGTACTATCCGTTTGGAGAGACCATAATCATATGTCAAAAAAGGCTATCAAACCTTGTTTGCAAAGCATGTTGTAATTAAGGACAATATTTATATCATAGCCAGTATTATTTAATAGTTGATTAAATGTTTAATGCATGATTCCATGGACATGTAGTTTTAAGTTTAGTTTAACGATAAATATGTATCTTCTCAACACAGACGTAAAGGTCGAATTCGGAGTTTTGTAAGTGCGTTGCTCTTAATTGTGAATGGGTTTCATGTTACTATTCTTTATGCAATATTATTTCCCCGTGCGTTTATTGGGTGCACATGGTACATGGCATGTTCTGTTGTATACTTGTCAAGAAACAGTTAACAATCAAACCATAGCTCGATTCAGCTGTGGCTGCTTCATAATGTGAGAATAAAAAAAAACTGAGGACAATGGACAATGTTGTACCATATCGTACTTATGTACCATTTGTAATGCAACGTTGAGCAACGTTTAGAGTGTTTTATTAACCTTAAACACTGTATTGCATTAACGTCATCATGCACACAATTGTATTTCGGTTCAAGGTGTTGTCTCATACATCAATCAAAACAGAAACAAATCACAAAAGCGTCTAAGTAGACTTTCTACATTATGACCTACTTGTATGTTCTTTATAAAGTGCCATTGTCGATATATTAAAATATCGTGTTTAATTGTTTTGTTGATATTCAAATGTCAAATATGTAAGTTATGAAAATTATGTTCTTTAAATCCCATACACATAAGTCAGCTTTAGATAATTTAGGAAATTTGCATTTGTTGTTATTCGAGTGCATACAGCCGGATTGTCGCTATTATACAATGTGAGTGCTCAAATTTGTATTAAACTTCTTAGCCTTATTAGTGTTTTTACGATGTTTTTAATTTGTTTCAGACGGTGGGCGAAGCAAATCGCAGTGGCACAACACAGTAAATTCAGACTTTTTGGTGATACCATTAATTGAGGTCGGGTTCTTTCCTTCCCAGGCGTGTTTTTTTATACTTTAATTATTCCGACATGATAGTTGGCCCATTACGTGCCCACCGCTTCACCGCGGCGATAGTCTTTCTAGGCTTTTAGCACTTGAGTATCATAAGATACTAAACCTGATTAACGCAAATATTGAATATATAGTTTTATTAGGTTATCTCTTTTTCTACATTAGTTAACTCATTTCGGAATTTCAGTGTGTTATAATTTCATAAATATACCTAATGTGTTACTGATTTGAAATTACTTGCATGTATTAGCATTTTGTTCTATTTTTCAAACACAAGACGTGCATGGCATTACACAAATATTGGTTACATTTTATCTGCCATAGACGCTTCCACAAATGTCAATCATATTCAAATTAATCTGCAATATTATCCAATCATCGTACTTTGATATCACGTGTTTATCGGTCAAACTACTTCATACAAAAAAAAACACGTGGTAATGTTTGTGATATTCGAAGAATGGAAATTAATCCTTTTACAATAGCTGGGGTGGAGTTTTAATCAATTGTAGCACAACCCGGACCGTTCTATTGTTGCCAATGAAATAGACATATAATTATCGGCCTGGTTGGACCCAAGACCGTTGAGTTTTACACAGTTTTGATACCCATTGTTTTTGAACATTATTATAGACCTTGTGAATTGTTACTATGTATTGTTTTGTTACTATGTTCTATCCTATATTCAGCCGGATCATAATCGTAGAAGCCGTGTCATGTGTTCGACATACAACGCTGCATGTCCAAAATAAAGGACGTTATTTTACAGCCTACCCAAAGTGATGGATTTGACCTAAAATTCTTCCATCGAGAAAGCTGTGTTATGTACACTATAATATACATATTATTAAGCTAGGATGCCAGTCAGTACCATAAATAGGATTTATTCAGCGTTCAAAATACATTCATTCATTCACCTGTTTATAATCCGACTACAAATCTGGAATGCCATCAGGGACTTTCCACTTCGCTTCTATTTCAAGAATACAAACAACATGTCTTTATGATTGTTTTTAATTTAAACTTGTTTTTGTTTATTTAAAATGGATTTTTCGTCTATGTCTTCATATAAGGTAATAACGCATGTTAAAATATTTAAAAATAAAGTAATAGCAGTTAACTCGCTTAAATCAGTACTATCGTAACAAATCTGAATACCGTGTTTCAGATGTTCATGTTAATGATCGTAGAGTTCAGCACGGCGTATCGCTTAAAATGACAAGCTTTTACTTATGATTCTTGGGTAAACGAAAGCAGGAGAATATTCCAGAATTGAGGGACGTAAGTTTGTAATTGTATCAACGTGCATTGTTCTTGAAATGCCTGTTTTCAGTGTTTTGTTGTTACAGTGTTTTTTTTTATTCCTTGGGATAAATCGGATTAAAATCATAAGGATTTCACGACGAGATGTAGATGATCATGTTAAGATGAGCTTTTTGTCAGTTACTTATTGCATTACTTTCTACTTTCATGGTACCGTAATGAAAAAAAAAAAATCCTGGGAACCCATTGTAAAATTCTATAATTATCTGATAGTAGTGTGTAAAACAACGGCATGGTATTTAGCAATTGGGACTTTCCATTTCGCTTCTATTTTTAGCGCACATGCCTTTACACATGTTTATCATTCGAATGTGATAAAGTTTATTAAAAATACAGTTTGTGTGACGTCTACATGTACGGTAAGTACACACGTTGAAATAACAATGATGCTACCGGTGTTTACGTCTTCAACTATTAAATATGATTACAACCTTAAAATATGTAAACACACACCCTGTTTTATATGTTTATGTTTATAATTGTTTCATTGTTGTGTTCAGCACGTTTAAAACGATTACAACTTTATTCGAGTGAATGGGTGAATGAAAGCAGAACAATATTCCAGATTGTTTAAATTCGAGAGGTGTTCGTTCAAAATCGTATAATCTTGTGACGCACTTGAAATGCCTGTTTGCAGTCCTTTCTTTGTTACTGTTTTTTTCTGGATTCGTCTTCTAATCGGATAACAGTCATATTCTACAATACGCTTAGCATTATGAATTGAGGTCGACATGAACTTTCAGCTAGTCGCTCAATGCATTAAGTTTATGGTTTTTCAAGTGAAAATGAATTACTATATAACATTAAACCTCACAAAGCTGCATTTTAGCTGGGATCCCATTGTGCGTTTATAACGCATTCATTATTTTGAAATTTACAAGTGTATAATCAGTGTGTGTAACATACGAACAACACGTGTCTTTTGACGAATAGTCTTTGGTGCAGTTCGCCAGTACTTTACCTTCTCTGTCAGACTGAACATGTATTAAATTTAAGATTAAACCACCACTAAATGTTTAAGTCAGATTTGTCACAAGGCCAGGGCCCATATTCACCAACTTATTCGTAGACTTAAGATTAGGAATATTGAATTTATTCAATCTGTCACTTTCTAAGGGCGCGTTAATGCTAAATCTTTTTTGGTATTCACCATCTCTAATTGCATCATTTTATATTTAGCACGATATTGTTATTGACAAAAGCAACATTAGTTTCCTGTATTTTGCAATTGATGAAGTATTTTTTGTTGTCTAAGTCTTATCTTTATTCATATGTGTTTTTTGTTGATGGTGTTATGTCGTCGATGACAGAACTTTATTAAGGTGGTGCTTCCATGCTACAAATAGCACCGTTCTTTGGATAATAGAGCGCCTTAAATTGTTGGGTAGCTCGCTTTTGTGATCGCCCGTTCTCCGTCGTCCGAGCGTCCGTCCGTGTGTGTGTTCGTGCGTGCGTCCTTCCGTCCTTCGTCAACTTTTCATTCATAACTTCTTCTCGTAAACCACTTGGCAGATTTTCACCAAACTTCACAGAAATGATCCTTTGGTGGACCTCTTTCAAAGTTGTTAAAATCTTTCCGGTTCGCTGCATTTGTAGGTCAACAAATTAAAAAGTGAAAACTGAACAAACCTTCTACAATGAAACCGCATTGCTCAGAGGTTTCATATTTGATAATTCCATTAACAACACTGTATTAGGCCAGTATGATACTGAATAATAAACATGCTTGCATGTCGGCATGTAAACAAACAAAATACTCGTTAGTTTCATGTATATTAGTATATACTCATTCTATTTTTCAGGCCATGTGTGTCGTCTCCTTCCTTCTAATGAGCTGTAAACAAGTTGGATGTGCAGGTATTTGCCATTACATGTATCCAGATTTTAAACTAGCAATGCAAAAATAAAAGAAAATACAATAAAATAGCGTATTTACACACACGCACAAAGTACAGAAACTTACACAAAACAAACCGATTAATAGAATATGACCATGTATACATTCTTCCATATATAATTATATACCTTAATACGTATGTACTTTATATAACCATGAATGATTATTGTATATACGTTTTGTCTGTTTTTAGACATCAGAAACAACGCCGTTGAGTTTAATTTTTTAAAGGGACACACGGACATGCTTGATGCTCGTTTACTGGAAATATTGAATTAGGATTAAGACCCCAAAACACTACCATCACTATAATTATAGGTGATTGTATAGCTGCTACTAGACAATGTTACTTCAGAGACAATGCGTTCAGTAAAACGTATAGACTTATCGATACAGATCACGGAGGTATACTTTGTATACAAAATATAACTATAGAAACGTACGGAAATTATATATGTCGTGAAACATACAATAACACAAATATGGCTAGCTTAGTTGTAAGTTATACAGGTCAGAGTGAATCGACAACATCAGACAAAGAAAATTCTAAAGAAGACCAGAATAGAACAACATAAAAGAAAGGTAAAAGCGAAATAGTTTAAAAGAAACAGTTACATATTGATTACATATTTTCACATTCTAACATGATCAGTGTTATTTTTTATTATACATTAATACTTGAACATGAATGCTGAATGTGATCTCCGTTTGGGAAATAATATTGCGATGATCATATTTACAATAGAACGTTCCTTTCTCATGAAGCAAACGCATTCAATCATTTCAGGTGTTCCCGTTCACATTGTTGTCATTTTGTCCGTACAGTGTAAGTAGCCACTTATGTGTTAATAAACTGTAAGATCATCTTACTTACTATATATATAAATATACAAATTACTACATTGTACTATTTAACAAGTGTGCAGTTAAAATAAATCCAATACAAGTCGACTAAAATTCAATGGTATGATTCGGTGTGTCTTCTAAAATCATATTAAAATAATAAATAATTACAAATCTTTGTATCATTTACATGCTTTTATTGAATCTCTCCGTGAGTAGTAGTACAGTTAGGAACGTACAAATGTGAATGTAACTATTCACATTTGAATATATCTGTGTTAAGTTTTATTTAAAACTGTGCTTGTTTTATTTAAAATATTTACTCCCAACACATATGCACAACTTCAACCTTTTAACTCAGTATTTGACCTTTGACGGTATGGTAATATAATTGTCTAGGTATGCTATGCAGACACTATTGCAGATCAGAGATATTTTGTGAAACAAATTTACGCCTGAAATGGTATTTTTGAACATTGGAAGCAAACAGTAGTCACAACAACGGCAATGTCATGTAAATGAGGTTGGTTTGGGAGCACGACAACATTTTACCTGTTGCGAAAACGTTGGTACAATGGACGCCATGTCTGTTGACACAGTGTCATGCAGCAATCAGACGTTGCTCAAACTTGTGGCCTGAATTGGTTTTACATCTAGCACAGTTTTTTTTCTACATTTTTAAATATCCTAAGATACAATTATGTGCAGTGCCTGTTGAACCACTTAAGCGGGTAGCTATTACATTGTTGGTGTGTCATGCATGTTACGCAAGTTTTACTCTCACATTATTATTGAGCAAGCAGTTTAGATGGGGTCTCTGTCTTTGGCAGAATTGCATGCTGTGTATCGTCAGTTGAAAATAACACTCAATTAAATGTCTGAATCAGACATGAATCAGTAACTGCCGAATTTGACATTGTATTAGGTCAATAAAAACAACATACATGTATTTCATTAAAATGTTCTATAACCTTCGCCAAGTATACACACACTGTTTGAAGCTTATACAGGACCGTATTTCCCGTCCATACCCTGACCTCCTCCAAACCAATTTGTATTAGTGTGCACCAATAGGTAGCAATGTTTAGCAAGCTCAAGGCAGAGCTGACGTGAATGCATTTAGACAAGTGTGAAATCAATATAAAGCTTACACGTTTAGCTGTCAATATTGAGCGTACATGTATCAACTGTAAGCGAAACAACACTGCAGTTGCACTTGGAGTTGAACTTGTATCGTATATCTAACTTGATGACATCCATTTTGAGTCGCTAATGCAAATGGTCAGGATTCATCAGGTGATTCATCAGGTGATATACAAAAATGACCTCAGCGTCGGGCAACATCACGAACATTGAATACTGAAAATATTAGCATTTAAAAACAAAAAATGTTAATGAGGTATTTGACTTATTTGAAAAATTGATTGTGCTTTCTGATAAAAAATGCATTATGTAAAAAAGAATGTGTATTTTTAGCATTTTAGTTTGAACGTCACACTTGTAAAATTATTCGATAATAAAAGTTTGTACGAGTATTGTTACAAAGCTTAAACAGTTGATTTCAGTAAAGTCTACTTCGTGTGTTAATATGCAATTCATCAGGACGACATTAAGCAACAACATTATTTTCACAATAAAACATGAGGCTTTATTTGTATGCAAAACACCAATAAACACATACATTTGGAAAAAAAAGTTAGAATGATATGACAATAAACCCAATTATATATACTTCTCTGACGAATAATATTGCTTTCTAATGTAAGTTTAATAGTAAGCAGTAAAATGTAAATTAATACATTATTGAGATGCGCAACTGAAGTTCGGTAATCTGATTAATACACACGCATTGTTGAAACACGTATTCATTTATGAAACAACGTTCATCTATCTCCATCCGTACACTCAACAAAATCTGCTAAATTGTATTGCAAATTTCACATTGCACATATTACCTTAAACATAAGGCACTCTTATTGTTGGTATTTTTTTTTTGTTATAATAGGTGTATTCATTATCCAAGACAATATATATTCAGGTATTGGAGCAATTGTCATCGCCGTAATCTCCGTGTTGAGCAAACGATATCTCAATTCCCATCAAGTAAGTTTGTATAGTTTATAAAATGGCATATTTGAATTATAAATTATGTTATAAATAAAACATATCACAGAATATCCTGTAATTATGTAGCTGATGCTGTTGTTGTTGGTGGTGGTGTTTTTAAATAGGTTCATATTATGCAATTAAGTAAATTTGAGACATACACTAATGCAAACAGAGTATCTTTTTGTACCCGACATATGCTTTTCTTTTATATCAGCCCGACATGAATGTGTTAACTAATACATGACATGACATGACTTCGAAATAATTTCAGTAAGCAGATTGTTTTCCAGTACGTTAAGGCATTGTTATATTCTTTAAGTATAATTTGGCACTTGGATAAGAGTGGTTATTGCTAATGTCATGCCATTGAAAACGGAGGCTTTACCGATCATAAGCGTTATAAAATGAGAAAAACGCCCATGAGAACCAATTGTTCAATGACATGATTGCAGTGATAAACATGTGCAAACAACTTTTAAAAATACTAACAGAACTATACAAAACACTGATGATTTTGTTTTTCTTTTATGCAACATAAACTATTAGCATTCAATAATCGTTAATACGAGTAGAAGCAACACAAAACTAACTAGTGTTATCTATTTTGCAGCCTCAAAATAAGCACGGTGAAAATCAAACGAATGACACAGAAGAGGTTTGCCTTAGTATTGATAAATGTTTTGTTGTATGAAAATATGTGCTGGCCTATAAAACGTTTACTTGCACCCCCACTACATGAAATTTGTGTTTTAAATCTTAAACAACAAAACAATCGACATTATTATTTGATTAAAATTAATTGATGATTGTTTGTGTTGCACGTCTTTCTGAATATTTTATTGTGTTTGTTGTTGTTGTAGTCAACTGACAACACTCAAACCAGCAACGAAATATATGGGGTAAGTAATTAATTCAACCATTAGCACACCCAACCATTAATTATTTGTTTCAAATAGGTTAGCTTATATTTTAAAACAGTTTCGACGTGAGGATATTCGATCAACGTTGATGGTTGCTCATATGCCTTGAGGCTGAATGATTATACCTATCTATTAACTCGTGTTTCACAGTAGCAACTAAATTTATATACTTGCGCGTATCGCAGATGTGTTTCGTTTTCATGTTTACCCATTGATGTTTGTAATGTCGCTATGTACGCAGATACTAAATACATTTCAGTTATTGGTGCGAGTACGATATTGTGGGTACTGTTTAAAGAATACGGAAGTATATTAATCATGATATCATTATAATTGACCAAGAACCTTTCAAGTTATTAAGATTAACATAATTTTCCAACGTTGTTTTCGAAGCACACGATGCATGTAAGATATAAACTACTGTGACCAGGTAATACGTGTTTAAAAGTAGTGTCGCCTTACTTAAAATAACCTTACTGAAATGCTGCCGTTCTCATGTTTTGTTTTTCAGAATGAAACTGAAGAAAACACGTACATGCTATTGAAGTTGAAAAAGGTTTGTTTGATCTATTTTTGCAACTGCACAATAGCTGTTCTTGTTTTATCTTACATGTATATACACTTAAAGACAAAATATCCAGCAGTATGATGTTTAATTTGCATATCCATGTATGAATGTCTAATAATAGTTGTTTGTCAACATAGCTGAAGATTCACAATCATAACTAATAATGGATATGTTCTTTTCCTTAGACACCTGTCGGGATTAGTTGAAAGAACGACTTGACTGTTAACGCATTTGTGATACCAAAACCTACATCCGAGTCTACAAGGGGACATCTCGGTCTGTAAATTGCCCTTTATCTGCAGATGACACAGTTGGCGGATTTCAGGACTGCAACCATTATTATATTTCACTTGTGTAATGTCGCATAATGCACATTAACATTAATAAATGCCCGACTACAAAATACGGTTCATATAAGACATGCCAGCTTTTATTCTGTACACTGGTGTTTTAAGGACGGTTTTAATAAAAAGCAACGTGAATGCGTGTATAATTAATGACGACGATTCTCTAAAATGATGAAGATATATACACTCAGTCATTAATAGAGTAATTCAAATCAACGCATTCTAGAGGACTTTAAATCAATGCTTTCATACAGACATTCAAATCAGTGCATATTAACATAAGTCATGGATAGTATTTACAGAAACAGATAAATGTACGACAAAAATAAATCAGCATGCATAAGGATAATACTTTAAAATAGTTTCATTACCGATTGTATCCTCTTCAACACTATGAAAACTTGTTTTCAACACTTGTATTATTACATTTTTAGAAAGGTTTTTGTAACACATGTTGCCGGTTTGCCTAATTTTATATTTAATATTGTGTGTATTACATTCATTGTTCAGAAATTAAGATAAGCTATCAGAAAGATAACTCATGTTAACGTACTGCACACCAATGATGCAAAACTGACTATTATAACCGTAGAACAAAAAAAAAAATAACTAGACGATTGGCATCAGCTAATAAAACCTTTTTATGTGGACTTTTCCCATAAGTGGTCGGAAGATTAACTAATAATCCCTTATAATCGATACTGATTTGATGTTTTTAATGAACCTTAGTGATTATTGACTTTAACATAAATTGTTAATAACTATGTTGAATTAGTGGGTCTTGATAAGATGTTCTGAGACTGTAGACATTTCATCACTGGTTGTTGCATCTGATTTTGATTATTTTATATTAATAATGAAGTGATCAGATATGATTTTAGGAAACATATCGGTTATATAATAAGAGCATACCTTTGCACGAGCTGCACAACGTATTTCGCCACCTGCTAGGTGTTTTTGATTACAATATGGGAAATACAAGCATGCCAAAATGACTTGCAAACAGTAGCGATTGTCAGTTCTTACCGGTTTACGTATGAACAGGTTTTAGCGTAATTGAAATATAATACAATTTAGTGGTTTTTCCGAAACTGCATGCAAATGTCGTATACAAAATATGTAATTGTTTAAGATATCGTTTTTGACAGGATTTTCTTTCTGTTCAAACAAATACTCAAAAAACTATATAGATGTTTACATTTGCGTAAGACCAATCTCAAACCAACAAAGTTTCAATCAGAAACATGACAACCAGCTCTTTTAAAATGCTTTTGCCTTATCAAATACGTAATACGTTAATCAGGGGCGTACCTAGTCCGTGAGATTGAAACACATAGCAAAAGTGTGGTACAGACGACTTCGTAATTACTCTCATATCCATCAACATTTCTTGAATAATCATAACCGGGTTTATTAAGCTCGTTTCCATGGGAGTTAACTGATGTCATGTTATAATTCGGATAATATTGATATATTCGTTTAACAGTTAGATTATGATGTGTATGCAAACGCGTAAATGTGTTGCGCCGCCCCTGCTTCTGTGCCAACAATATCAAGAGTGCTATTCTAGGTTAAAGACAAGTCGATCGAGTCAAAAACAATAATGTGTTCTTTTTATAAAAACAATACACGGAATACTGCATCTGTACTTACGTTGAATCTCATTACGTCCGAAAAACACACATTATGTCATCTCTAGCTCTTATTCATGTTCATGAAGAAACAACAAACGATTAAATAAAAAGGTATGGATTGGCAAGCACATTAAAATTTATAAATCAACTGTCACATAACAACATAACAGTCAGAGGCTCAGTCTTCCACAATCAATCAATGCATAAAAACCGCCACAAAATCATACTAATCCGTTTCAAATTCTTAATCACTTTTTTGTGCATACATTTGACTATCCTTGAAAGTTTCTGTACTTTTGTTGATTGCCCTTTATAACCCATACAAAGAGGTGTGCATATTACTTTACGGACAACCCATACACGTACATGCATAAGCAGCATTAGCAATACTTAACGGTTCGGGTGAACTTTGATCGGGATACGCAGCCTCACTGGTCAGTTTTGTCTTTCTCTTATTTCATATTAATGCCATATTGGTGCCAGGGGAACGTATGAGGACATGTGGCTCTAGTTCAGATATAAGATGCATTCATATAAAATTAACACGACATTTATGTGCATACTTTCTCATTAGTCACTTTGCAAAAAATAGTACATTAAACAGGATTAAACAAAACACTACGACGCATCGATAAATAATTGAACGATACTAAGTAAAGACCTACAGTCGGTAAAAATGCAAAATAGAACCGTTATAACTGATCGATACAGGTAGATCGAACGATGTAAATTTCAGACGATTACAGCGTGCTTGTAAACAGAAAACGACGATTCCCCCTATTTACAATAAATGTTTTATTCTCTCCTTATCAACACAATTTAAACCGACTGTACGTGCAAGGAATTTGTCAAACGAAAACTAATAGGTTTCCTCGGGTATTTCCCAACGTTATCGCTACATGTCAATTCACCGTGTCGTTTTGTGATAGTTAAATGTCAGTGTAGTCAAGCTGATCAATAGCGACATTCGTGATTATTTTGTCCGCATAGACTTAAAGTGACATAATTCACATGTCCGTGAATTGGATGTATTGACCTAATCAATAAACATCCTAACGACAAAACAATGTATTAAAACATCACAGTCGGAATTTTTAATTCTGTAATAACACTTTGAAAGGAATTAAATGTTAGTAAGTGATACTTGTGTCGGTTCTAGTGTTAAGGCGTTTATATCGCACAGGGTTTTGTATACAATATAATACCTACATTGCTTTGTGTTTGATACATGCATGCATCTCGTGAATAAAACTATTGTTCGAACACTATAGTTTATAAATTTTAACCATACAACTGTTGTACATTGCTATACACATTTTATGACGCAGAAGTGATGGGTGAATATTGAAAACAATAAAATGAATATAATTAAATTATGATGAGTTTTCCGCCTGTAGAAACATGTAAAACGAACACAATGCAGCCAATACATCTGCAGAGGCACTCGGCACTATGGTATACAGTGTCATCAAGTAAAATTCAGTTATATATTGGAACTCGCATTTAAATGGTCGTATTAACGGTAGCTCGATCATACCATTTGCAAAAAAGCGTTGGTTTAAAATAAGTTGAACTTTAAGAGTTGTAAAATATGGGGTTCTTGTTTCTATACTTATTTGTAATCAATGAAAATTTCGCGGATCTGAAAAAATAGCCAAAGTTGTAACTCGATATGAATGATATGTTCACGATATGCCGTTTGCGCATGCGCGACTTTGGTCAACAATGCACCGTAAATCCCGAAAATTTAGTGCGTCTGTGTATATATTGTTTTTGTGAGTGATTTCATCAATATAATTTGCTACTCAAAACTATGTGTTTATGCAAAATACATTAGATATGCTCTCTGAAGCAAATATAAAGGATGTTCAAAACTAGTTTATATCTCGTGGCCATGTAAGACATCATTAAATAAGGAAAACAACAATATAAGTGATATTTCTGTATCATATAATCATACTTCGAAACTGGAAAACATGCTATTTTCAACTAACAACTACGTTGTTTTTTTGCTTCAACAGCACATCAAGTGTTTGTATCTGTAACATTTGACCTTAATTAAAATTAAATTATCCAGATATGTGTTTGATATATGAAATGTTTCAATTGTTTTGAATGTATTTACCATGTTCCAACGGCTGATAGAAAATCGCATAATATTAATGTTCCATGGCACAATACTAAAGCACGAATACTCCTGCAACATTGCGTATACATTAACTCATTTTGTTGCGTCCCAGTCTGCAAACTACTACTATACTACTACCGCTACTACTACTACTTCTACTACTACTACTACAGCAACAACAACAACTACTACTACAACTACTACTACTACTAAACTGCTACTTCTACTGCTACCAATCCTACTACTACTACTACTACGACTACCAATACTGCTACTACTACTACTACTACTACTACTACTACTACTACTACTGCTACTACTACTACTACTACTACTACTACTACTCCTACTTCTACTACTACTACTATTACTACTGCTACTACTTCTACAGCTACCACTCCTACTGCTACTACTACTACTACTACTACTACAGCTACTACTACTACTACTACTACAGCTACTACTACTACTACTACTACTACTGCTACTATTACTACTACTACTACTACTAGTACTACTACTATTACTACTACTACTATTACTATTATTACTACTGCTCGGTTTCTTTCTAAAGGTTAAATAAAAAAGGGACTTTAAATTAGTCATACAATCGTGACTTTCGTGTCCATTGTATGCTTTATAAACCCTTAATGACTTACTATGTGTATTCAAACAATCCAAAAAAGAACAGTGTGTTGTTGGAGGCAAATATGTAGGATATCTAATGGTCCCCTTGAGAGATGACAGTATTTAAAACAAAATAACCTTGAGAATAACGTTTAGCACAAAATACACATGTTTAAAACCCTAATACTGGCTTACAATAAACAATTATTCCGCACATGTGAAGCCACTGCGTTGACAATTACAATTTATGACAAATTTACCGGTACTTATCACTCAACAATACATTGTTTCTTGTTAAAATACATACAAGTAGACCATTATCGAGTGAAAGACACATTGCGAGCAATATATACCCTGTAATGTGAACCTCACTGAATAACTGTCTGGCCCCACTACACTGACAGATCTTAAACTCAAACTTAGTCTCAACTTAAAATATTGACCAATGACAAAAATTTTAACTTGAGTTTTGATTTTTAAAAGTTTCAATATTTAACATTAAGACTAATATTAAGCTCAAGACTGTTCATAGTCATGTGGCCTGATCTCTGATTAACGTAATAAGAGCACTGTGGACATCATTTTATGGACAAACTAATGGAGCTGCTTGCGCATATCTTAAATAACACATGACGTTTTGCATAACCACAAAACATATGCCTTTTATAGCAAGATATAATATGTTAAACGAAAGTAATCGTACAATTTATACTGCGCATTTGTTGATTTTCACTAATCTATCCATTTAACTGGAAGACACATAATCAAATCGGTTGTTCTTCATCCGTTGCTTTGATGCTTTTAGGCGAGGTTTCTTCCGATCCCGTACGTAGTAGACTCTCATAACGGACAGTTTGCGTTGACCTGGAACCATTTATATAGCTTGGACACATTGACCTGACACTCATAACCTCCATAACCATGATCACACGCTAGAAATTGTCTTGTTATACCCCCACAAACGAAGTTTATGTGGGGGGAATATAGGAGTGAGCTTGTCGGTCCGTCGGTCCGTCGGTCTGTCGGTTTTTGGTTTCGGAAGATAACTCAAGAAGGGCTTGGCATATTAAAATAGTGTTTGGTACACATGCGTAACACCATAGAATACAGGTCAAGATCGATGTTGGTTGTAAACCACTAAATGTTAACAGAGTAATGCCCCACATTCGACTTAATTTCCCTAGAAACATGCTTTTCGGATGATAACTCAAGAAAGGCTTGACATAGTCAAATAATGTGTGGTTCACATGTGTAACATCATATAATACAGTACAAGTTTGATGTTGGTTACAAACCACTAAATTTAAAGTAATTTGCACTATAATCGACCTAAATTCCTTCAAAAAATGTTTTCCCGACGATAACTCAACATTGGCTTGACATATTTAAATAATTATTGGTACACATGTGTAGCATCGTGAAATACAGGTCAAGTTCGGCTTTGGTTACACACCACTTAGTTTTTACACAGTTATGGCCCTTTTAGACTTAAATTATCGAAAAAAAAACAATAACTCATGAAAGGCTTCACCTATTGAAATTAGTTGTGTTTAATAGGTGTAACATCATAAAATACAGATCAAGTTCAACTTTGGTTACAAACCAATAAATGTTGGCAGAGTTATGGCTCCCATTGAAATTAATTTTATTCAAATACACTGTTGACCATTCACAAATTAAAGCATTCTCTGTCCATTTCTTTCGAATAAATGCCATGGTTTTGAGACAAGGCCATATTGCATAGTGTGGAGGTATATCCGTCACTCATGTGACAAATCTAGATTTTTATATAATCAGTTTTGTTCGTTAACGTGTCACGCTTTTTAACAAATCCAATGCTCTATTTTCAATGTACATTGCCACGTTTATATGTCTGAGCTATACATATTAGCAACCTTTGTGTTAAAAGTATAAAACCGTCGTGTAACGGTTCATTAATTCACACAGAATATCCCTGTATTTCTTTAATGACTACACATTTATTGTGTATTGAATTGAAGGTGCATTTGTACGGATTTTCTATTAACGTAATGCATTCAAATATTTGAATCTCCAAACAAACCGTAACAATTAACAATCAAAGACGTGCTTACGTGGAGGTAAATTAATAACATATTCGTGACGTTTTGTGTTGCGATTTAAAATACATTTTTGTTCCATACTTTTCTTCTATATCGGATAAAAAAATGGATACTTACACCATAGCAGCTGTGGCTCCATCTGTAATTATGATACAAAATAGGCATTTAGCTACATCTACGAGTTCCAGAAATTTTGAATTCAACCCACCGGTATTTGGAAGACTATTACAAATATAAATGAAACTGCAAAATCAGCCTACTGTTTGATTTACTTGCTTAATCATGCACCATTAAAATGATGTTATATGCATTGGAATCGCCTAGTATTGTGCGGCAAATGCATTGTCTCCGTTTTTCATGGTAAAGTAATGTGCAGTTTAAGAGGAACTATTATTTAATTCCTCGACGCGGACTTAGGGATGGTGCCCGCTAAAGAAATCACGCGGCGTTACACCATGCTTGGATACAACAATTACCTCGAGTGACATTGAATAATTACATCGCGAAATGTCGTATATTGCGTTACAATAATATACAATAATGGTTTAAAGTTAATGATGTTACCGTCATTTAATGGTGTCTCCAGAAGGAGTGATGGTGGGTTTATTTCGTTATAAATCACACTATCACTTCTGCCTCTAGAAGCCACACCTCTAGTCACAACATTGTGGACATCAACTGTAGAAGCAATGTCAACTATCGAAATGCTGATTGGCCCTAGAACAAATAATGTTTACTTTTACAGTAAATGTCAAATGCAGACGTTTACAATGCTGTGTTTAAGATAATAACATAAAAGAGTGAACACATGCGATGCGCGTCTTTTACACAAACAAATATGCTGATATGTTGTGGTTACTAGAAAGGTGTACGCGCTTTTGAAAACCAAAATTGTGATAAAGTGTACAAATGCATAGTTGGAACAAAATATATGTTATGCCGTACCGTTTGTGTTCCTTCTTTTATATTTCTGGCATAGAGACATCACTACAATGGTTGCAAGCAAAACAACTGCCCCAGGAACTGCGATTATGACAATCATTAGAATACTTGGTAAATGATCATCTGAAGCATTTGAAGCTAAGAAAGAGAAACATATTATATATCCGCTTAGTTGTTTAAGTTTTGAACAATTCACTTTTGTGAACCTGATTTTTTTACTTAATGATTTTGTATTTGCTGTTTATTTAAACAGTGTTTTCGAAACTGACGAATATAGGTCAAATAGTTTACATGTTTATAAATTACAAATAACGAACAATTACTACTAAATAAATTTTTCAAATTAACTATTGCTGCAAACATAATAATGACTTACCTGGCAATTTTAAGGCGTACACTTCTGCATGCACTTTTCCTATACCATTACCAACTTGCAAAATATACAATCCATAGTCTGATTCCGTAATATTTGCGAGCGTAAGATTGCTGTTTGCACGATTTGTTTCAATACGCACTCGAGCAGTGGATTCAATTTCCCTGCATTCATTAGCGTCCGTGCACTTTCGCCAAATAAAATCAGATGGACTTGGAAGTGGGTTCGCTTCCGCGTGAAACTGAAATGTTACTTCACCTTCCATAGAACGTATTGCTACATTACCGATGTGACTGGTGTGTAGTCTCTTGACTGGACCTACAACACGTGTAGTTTTAATGGTGGTGTATTAAATAATAAATGCAATAATTCATTAATGATTCCCCTGTATTTGTATATGCTTGCTTATGATATGGGGTCTCAAAAGTGTGTACTTACATAACACATTTAGATAAAATTATTTTCCCGTAAGCCCAATGTCATTTGAGGCCATACATGCGTACTTTCCTAAATGTCGACACTCCACTGGAGCGAGCACATGTCGCAGGCTGTTAGTTGTATTTTCTGTCATCTCACTATGGCGTTCATTCAGTTTAACATTATCTTTCAGAAGCCTTATTTCGGGTGATGGACACCCTTCAGCGATGCATTGTAACACAGCGGTGTCGTTTTCAGTAATAGTTATATGTGGAAGACCTTCGAATATTTCCACATTAAATTCTAGAACAATTGGTTTATCTGAAATCATATTCCATGTTTATGATGTGATACCATGTGCAAAAAAAAACATAACAGCATACACACACAAATACTAAATACAGTGTGATGGCAAAGATGTATTGTAACATTATGAACGCACATCTACACGTTCGTATGTTGAATGCTTATTGGGATATCATGTTATCAGATATAACTACAGTTTTATGAACAACAACTATATTTGGTTAACCGTATCAAATACTATTGAAAACATTGGTTGCTTTGATAGCAAATGTGGAATTTCATACTGTATTAGTAAAATGAAATATGAAGAAAAATTACATAAAACACGTAAGTGGAAAAATGCGGCATCGATTCCGGTAAAATTTGTTTGTCCCGTTTCATCCTTATTTGTAGCAATGCATTTGTAAGCGCCCGCATCTGATCTGGTGATATGGTCAATTTTCAGTGTCCCATTGCTTATGGTTGCATTGTCCTTGACCCAGCGAATATCCGTTTCCGATGGATATCCAGGCCGATGTATGCAAGATTTGTTAACGCTCTCACCTTCTGTGAGATTGGCCGATTCGTATTCATCGTTTAAAATCATCGGAGGACCTAAGAACAAATTGTTAACGCGTTTAACAAAAACAACAACACAAAAGGCAACAACATAATAAACGCTGAAAGTAGTTAACGGCTTATGCTGCAATTTAGTTATTGTTGTTAACAATGACGTGTAGTCGATACATAAATAATATATGGTGGGTGTCATTAGATATCATGTGATATCAGACGATTCCCAAAAGGGAGCAGGAAAAGCGAAGCTTTAATCAATACACAAACATTATGAAGGGAGAAATTGTTAGTCATTGTAACATTAAACACCATATAAATACATTTAGATCATTTTATATATTAAACCACACAAGAAGCAGACTGCAGTCGACATAGACGACTTTTTCAGAAGTGTATGTGTCAGTGTGAAATATGTGAACATAAAACCACACAGGTTTAATAATGAACAACAGCAGCGGATGTAAATTCAAAAACTAATTTGTTGATTTAGTTTTAATTGAGTCGTTAAGCCTCAATCACACATTCCCGATTAATGCTCCCAATAGCGTCCCGACAGCGCTACGATACAACTAATATAAAGTCGGGAATGTCGGGACGCTGTCGGGACGCTCTCTGAAGGTATCGGAACCCTGTCGGGACGCTGTCCTAAGAATCGGGAAATATCGGGACATGTTCGGCGTCGGCGGCCAAGCACTCCCGACAGTTTAGGTTTTCCTAAACATTCGGGAGACTCAGCCAAATGTGTTTACTTAGGACTCTTTCGGGATAGATTCGGCTGTGTCGGCTCCAATTCGGGACGGTGTCGGGACTTTATCGGGACAATGTCCCGTGGAACGGTATTGATTATGCATTATAATTTGTATATAAATGTATTTCATGCTATGCGGTGAATGAGTAGGGAATACCAGTGAATGGTTACCGATCATTTCACTCTAGGTCGAGTAAAATGATTTCGTTTGATCATTTCACTCTTGGTTATATGGAACTACTTTTAACTTAGTTTTAAGGTTTATTTTTGGAAAGTATGTAAATATCCTAATCGTCAGTGTAAACATCGGTCTTTTAAACAACATAACACATGTAATAAAATTCAGTACAAGTATAATCAAGCGACAACGACGCAGTAAGAGTGGCATTATTTTCCCACCAGGACAGTGCTCGACAATTTTGGGATCATAATGACGTCATATTTATAACGTCATAATACTCAAAACTTGTGACGCTTCAACATATATCGCGCATTTTTTTTTATTTATCGTTCAAAATAATGAAATAAAATGAAATTTTGTTTAATGCAGTGTAAGATCGTATTTCATTTCATTAGTGGTCATATAAACTTATTACCACTCGTGGCTGCGCCACTCGTAAAAGAATTGTTTGAATGACCACTCATGCAATAAAATACGATCTTACACTTCATTAAACAATTATCCTCTATATCACATTTGGAGTACAGCGGTAGTCACAAATTCCCGATTATTGCTCCTGACAGCGTCCCGATAGCGCAACGATACAATTAATCAAACAGTCGGGAATGTCGGAACGCTGCAAGGGCGCTGTCGAGACATTTCCAGGAAAAATGTCAGATCTCATTCGGGAAGATTGGGACTCTGTCAAAACGTTGTCTGGACGCTTCCGGGAAATATTCGATCTTGTGATCAAACATTGATTTTTGGTCCCCGAATCTCAGAATTATATCCCGACATATTTAATTTAGGACGCTGTCGGCTCAAGAACGGCAGTAAAACTCTGGAATGTGTGACTGAGGCATAAATAAACATTTCGTCAGTGCATAATGCGTTCATAGTTCTTGTGATGTCAAAGTGGGTTGGGAATGGAACTGCAGGATTCAGAGATGCAGCTTGCTATATTTGTGTTGCTGGCTCGCACGGTGTCTTGAGCTGCATAATATTTATGCGACCACGAGTGGTATCCTACAACGAAGCTTCTGTATCATGTGCTTCCTGACAGAGTCAGCAGTTGGTGAGTAGCCTGGTATTAAATAGCAGCTTGATACATATTACTGTATCCTCGCTTATTCAATAAAGATTTAAGAGCCAACTATTTAAAAATTTATATAATTGATTAAATCATGTATACAAATATGCTGTATTGTTTATGTAAGTGTGAGTTAATTTCATAAGGTGACTGAATATCTTATATATTTTCAGGTTGACAGCCGGTAAAAGCAGATAATTGACATGTGAAAGTTGTTGCAAAAGTACAAGTATTGATGTGACATTTTAGACACTTTCTAGTGGACATGTATTACTGTATCAATAGATTATCTTGTCTATGAGTTCCATACTTAATTTCGCTATTCTTTTATACTGTAATTTGGGACATTCCTAGTTGACCATCATATATTTTTTTCAAGTTCATATTCTTATATTGTTGTGAATCATTTCCCTTATTTTCATTGTCTTATTCATTTTCCTTGTTCATGTTGGACTGAACTAATTTTAAACATATTCGCTTTTCTGCATTTAAGTTCACTAACACCTATTACTTTTTTAATTTTAAAGCTATGATTTTGTTTAACTTTCGAGTAAATAAATTTGCTGTAAATCAAATTACATTGGCTACTTTAGTATTGCCTTTATAATGATATATATTTATTTGAATTTCTAATCAAATGTAAGAGTTCATTTTTGCTAAATTGACCATAATATCTTAAACAGCATGTTTGTGTTTACTTTTTTATTTTGTTTTATTTTATTGCTTTGTCCTTTATTTTAAATAACATTATTGCTGTTCCCTGTCTAGATTGTAGTATTTATTAGATTTTTTATAATTAAAACATTTCAATTGTTTATGTAAAATAAATGTTCTCTCAAATTATTTTTTCCAGAACATTACATTTGTATTAAAGTGACACAAAACTAAATTAGTTTAGTGGCTTCGTTCTGATAAGACTTACACTTACAGTGCACTGCAACTTACAGCAATGGTTTCACCGAATTTCATGTAATGATGTATGGATAGTGATAAATAATTAGGGACTTAGCGGTTCCTTTTCAGTTGTTGATACAATTTATGGTCTGAGTGATTTGTTTTATATTAAAATTTTGTCATTGTATAGATCTATTGTTTGTTTACATTTTAACGACGCAAGTTACACTCCACGCCTACAAAAAGTAGTTCCGAGAAGCGGGCGGTACTAAACAATCCTTGCACGTGACACAGCATGGTATTCGAAAATATAGGTTTGAGATAAAACGTGTTATCAGCTTGGGACATGATATTGCAGAAAGTAGGCGGGGTTAATGTATGTTATCTGTCAGTGGTATAAATACGCTTAAAATATATTGGGTCAGCATCTTCAACATAAATGTGCACTAGTGGCATAAATTGGTGTATAAATTGGTGTATACTTACACAAAATAGCCAAATATAAGTCCTGCTCACTCTGTCCACGATCAGTTAATGCTTCACAAGTATATTTTCCAGTATCATGGCATAATAATTGAGCAATATGATAGCGAATGTGAGTATTGGTCGAATTATCAGTACCGACAGAAAGCGTTTCTCCATCTTTCAATAGCCTTAAATATGGCAAAGGGAATCCTTCTCCGACACAGTGTAGTATAGCTGTGTTGTTTTCAACTAAACTGACATTGGTTAGTCCTTCGAATGTTTCGACATAAAATAGTTTAACAGTGGGCGTCTCTGAAATTATTTTAAACGCCATTGATATTGAATGATGTGTATTGTATGTACAGTCATATCACACAATGCCTACAGTATTTATTGTGTTACCATTGTATATAATTCTATAAATGTCTAAACTAAATTTATATAAATATGCGAAAAAACAAAATTGGGCATGCAGCATATGACTTAACCTCGGAATACACTAGTGACAATACATTTTTAGCGTCGTAACACTTTATTTCAGGTTTATACGAAACGACATACCACTATTATCCATGGTTACACTGGCGTTTTAATCGTCAGAATATTATTAAATATACCAACAGCACAATAATGTTTTACAGTTATGCTTTAGCAGTGTTAACATGTATGTATTGATATAAATTCAGAAATGAAAATTAATTGTACATCATCATAGATATGCTTTGGGATATTCACATCATTTGAGAGCAACTCATATTCACGGGATTGGAAATGTCTCATCAGGGCATCTGACTTTCAAAATTACTACATATATGAATTTTCTATCTGAAAACGCAAACACAAAATTAATTGAAGATTCAAGAAAATCCATAACTTACCCAGAACTGTGTTGTTCAGAGTGTTGCTAAAAACTAGCTTTTCATTGACAGGTACTCCACATTTCCAGAAGTCAACAGTCGTTTCATTCGGTTTGACAGATAGGCGACACATTGCAACATTGATCTTGCATCGACAAATTACTGATAAAGAAGTCCTTATATAACATTTTGATCCATGGTCTGTTATTTGCAAAACGTTATAAAACGTTGTGTTGTCGTTTTTGATATGTATTGATGAAAGTGAAGACAGTAGTCTTGTATTTCGAAAAAATACAACAACATTTGTTGTTACACCTGTCCACAAGCACTGCAGTTCCAAGCTGTCTGGAGGCATAGCTTTCATGTTAAGATTTATTTCAAATGCCTCTGAAATGTGACAAACATTGTATACTATACATCCATTTATACAGTATACAGATCGTCATCAAATAAATGTCAATATGGTTTAATATCATGTTAAACACAATGTTTAATAAAATGTAGCATAATGTGTAATGAGGCTTCAATTACTAAATCACATTGTCATAAATATGCATTCGAACACCGTTATTTCGAAGTCGTCGAGACAGGCCAGACAACTTAAAAGTTCGGGTTGAACATTTTCATAAAATCCCTTAACGGTTGAATATCATTTTGTTTTTCATCGATATACGCTACAGTAAAGGAGCTAAATATAGTTCAAAAATAGTAAATAAAATAAATTAAAAATAATAATTCTAATGACAAGCGAACATGAATCGGTATAAACATATACATGAAATCCGTAATTCATTTGGTTAACTTATTGTTATACGGTTTGATAGCTCGTGGAGAGTTTACCGATTTGAAAGTCTAACGTTGGCTTGACACCAATAAGAAAGTAGTGTTAATTATCCAGAATAACAGATTGCACGTCATTTACATTAATGAGTGTAAATTGCGCCTATTAGCGAATAATGGCAAATATGTTGACGCTCGATCCGCGAATTTTTTTCATCAAAGGTTTGAACACATCGAGTCCCAATCAAGACCGCGTCTTCGAATAAACAATATGAAATCAATCGGAAATGTTCGTTCTTGACCGAAGTGTTCACTTTTTAATAATGATAATTCGAATAAGAAAGTTCGAATTAAATTCTGGACCAGAAAACTACTTTGAAATAACGCTGACTTCAAATTAACAGAGTTGGAAAAAAAAACGATGTTCAAATGTATATGCGTTTTAATGCGAATAATAATATGTACTTACTACACATGTGTTGGCAAATTGCAATCCAAGTTATGAGCCTGATATAAGTAGTTAATGACATATTGAACACAGAATCACACGCGTTAAGTCAATATTTATTGATGTGTAGATTTCCCTTTCAGAACCAACATTAGATTAAACCATTGTCGCCTTTTTTCTGCAATTGAAAGGGAAATTTAATATAAAGACAATTAACAATGATAGCCGATTGATTTACAATTCGTAAATGTGATTTATGAGTTAATGTATTTCACTCGGTGTTTTAAAGACACGGGATCCGCCTTTAAATAAACACTTTTCCAAAAATAGTTTGATTTAATTCGTTACAAGAACAAGTAGATAAAATTTGTAACAAGAACGGTATATTAACACAATCAAAATAGTAAATGCCTTTTCGGAATGTTAAACCATTTTTGTATGTAGTACACTTTGACTTGATAGTGTGCGTGACTTTGTTACAGACTTTACATCTCGATTTAGTGGGAAATATCTGAAGTTGTTTGTTGTGTAGAGTCAGTGCGGAACAGGCTATTAAGAACGACGCGTAATGTACGTGTTTTCCGAATCGTCTGTTAAACCTTATTTTGAATAGTATTTCTTTTACTGTATTAAATCACTGTTATAATAAAACAATGATGGTAGTTTCCTTGCAAAAAGCAGAGGAAATTTGAGTATTTCCATTTTCGTGATTGAGCCCACGTGGCTTGCGTTTAGATACATGGACATTCGAAATTCCCAGTAGCAAAGTGCTAGGGATTTTCCACGATCTGTCTTTCGGGATTCGGTTTCTTGTGAAACCCCGGTCAGCTTTCGAGTAAGCCGACCGTGCCTGCCTAATACTCAGAGTGGTGAGATGAATTTGAATTTGCTAGCGTTAAATGAAATAACCTGAGGTACTTCTGGCTCTCCCAGCAAACGTTAGTGCCGCCAATCAGTGTCTGGTTAGTTGTCCATGAATAACCGACACATGTTGATCGTTCCCTTGAGCGCCAGCCTGCAGAGGTGAGCCTCGAAGCCCTTGTCACTAATACCTAGCAGGGCTAGGGTCTTAGAGTTGGCTGGGTGCCATCCGCCGGTGGATCCGACAGCGAGGCCCCGAAACTCCACCTCCGCAACCTGGTATTTTGTCACAATTGTTTCCCGCAAGTGCTCGTACTTGCGCGTCTACTCTAGGTTAGCGCGAGGGATATTGTGATTGCCTTCGGTCACGATAGTCGGATCTAACACAACTGCTTTATTGTTTTTGATCAAAATCATATCCGGTTTCCAAACATTGTGGACTTCCTGCTTTGACGCCACCAGCTGGGGTTCGTGGGCCACCATCCAGCCCACACCTTTAGCCTTGTCGGACAATACGGTTACCAACGCATTGTGTCTCTTTATCCTGTACCCTTTGAGAGACGGACACCATCCGGAGATGTGGCCTACGGTCTCTGCGTACAGACCGCATTTACGACACATAGTGTCGTTCTCTTTCCCGTGCCGGGAACGGGCCATTGTCGCCCTCGTAGGGTACGTTTCAGTTCTAATCTGAACGCCAGTGATAAAGTCACTCTCCGAGAAGTACTGTTTGTCACAGTCTAACCACGTGTTAGCCTGTGCGTATTTGTGGGTGCAATGTTTGCTTCCGGTCAGCTTAAGTTTGTCCCAGTCTGCTTGGAGCTGCTTTCTCCATTGAACGTTGGCGGTGTCTTTACCCGGTAGGGTTAGACCCGCATTCTCCACTATCTCTTTGACTTGCGTTTGCATGTTAAACACTTCAGTCATTCTACTGATTTTGGTGTCGGACGATCTACCGACTCGGCGAAGTGTGTTCGCCCTTTTGAGCAGGAGCAGATAGCTCGAAATTCGGCAGACCTAGGCCTCCCTTAGCCCGTGACTCGTAGAAGAGAACCTTCGCCGAGCAATCCGGAAGTTTCATCCATTGCCTCACTTCGTTCCTCAGTACTACGTCGAGCTCCTTCAACACACCCTTCGGATAGTCCGACTGGGTCAGTGGATAGGACAGCCGAGTCAGTACGTACTGCTTGACCATCACTATCTTTTGCCTGGGCTTTAGCCCAGCCCTGCAAACCTTAGTCAACATATCCTTGAGTTGGACCACCAGATTCTGCTTAATCTTAGTGACCCAAGGGTTCATCTTCGAGCCTAGATATTTGAGACTTTCCTCTGGCGGTATCAACGGCACCTTTTCTTCCGCGATCTGGATCGGGTTAGAGTGCACGTTGAGCCCGTAAGTCTTACTCCCCAGCGGAGTAATGCTAAAGGCAGCTGACTTTTTAATGTTCAGCTTCATCCCAGTGGTACTACAGAATTCGTCCACAATGGCCAGGTTGTGGTTCATGGCTTCTGTAGTGCCCGTCAGGAGTGCATTGTCGTCTGCATAGCAGAGTGATTCTATCCAATCACTCCTCTCGGGACCGAACTTGTACCCATTCTCTTGGCGACTGATTTCAGCCAATAGAGGGTCCATTGCGATATTGAAAAGCAATGGGGATAGAGGGTCACCTTGCTTGACTCCCTGGCGTATAGGGATGTCATTGGTGGTGCCTACTTCGGTTTTGAATGCAGTTGAGGCAGTTACAGTCAGAGAGACATACGTTATGAGCTAAGCACAAAGCTTGATATCCAGGGACGCATTCCAAGAGATTGGTGGCGATACTCTTCCGTCACCTGCAAAACAAATTAAGAACACTATTCTAACTGATTGTATCTCATTTTTACATCGGATGAATAACAGACTGTGGTGTAAACGTACGGTTTATTCAACATGTAGGTTTTACTCAACGGTTATTTTTTGCAACCAACCGGATAACTACATTCATTTACGCACTATTGCACTCAACGTAAGTTGTGTTTAGTATTGGTTAACATATAGAATACAAAACTAGTTTTATATGAGTTGGTGATAATGTTGCTCAAACGCATTGTTAACGGCAAACATTAGGAAAAACACACATTTATCGATACTTCAAAAACATTCTGTCCTTGCCTACAACAGCTGCATAAACACTTGCTGTCAGAATGTCTGAATATCCAACTCACGAGATCACAATTAGTTCCCAGCTAGAGTCTTTATTTGGCAGCCTCTGACTTCGTGCCGACATACAATGATCTACCCACCCAGTCTGTTCAGCACTTGCTCACACCAACTTTCTTTTTGACGGTCTTACAACTTTGTCTCTTCAATTTTGGCGCTACATTCAATATTTATAATTTCAAAATAACATAATAAGGCTCAGATGTCCGGCGCTTCTCGTTTGGTCAAGCGCAATGAAGGAGAACAAAAAATGCTAGTAAACATCCACAAACTCCATTCTCAGAAACAGTCAGTGAAAGTGTGTGGTTTGGTAAGTTTTGAATACATATAAGTTTATCATGCTCGGCACGAAAATGAAGCACTTGTCAAGGCTTTAACTTTATTCAAAATTAACCTATAGTCCCAAAGCGGTCGCTGAGACACCAACGATCATCACAGTCCAATTAATAGGGGTAGCAATGTAACTGCTATATTAAGTGTTAGTTTTAATTTGCCATTCATTTCAAATATAGTATTCATATAAACATAACCAAACAACTATTAGCAAAAGGAGAATTGTACAATAATAATAATCATATGTTTAATTGCAATTTGTGAAGATGATATACGTTTGTTTATACTATATTCTGTCTTCAAAGTGTGTGTGTGTGTGTTTGTTTTTTCATGTATTACTGGCATGACAATAGTAACAATGACATAATAAAAATAAGTCACTTGATGACTCAGTATCATCAGCATTCCATTGTTTTCCTGTGTCCTTCTCAGAGTCGTCGACAAATATACTGTACTTTAGAGGGGATAACGGCGTACGCCCCCACCCCAGAAAATTGTCCAACATTCGAGTTTTAATCCTCACAATTTCGCACAACATATGCATTCCGTTGTCAATTATGTGTTCTTAAATTACTTTATTGTAATTATCAAACCCGTTCTGTGGTAAGTGCACTAAATTGTATGGTGTTATGGCACCTCTTCGATATTTATCCCAACATGTTAAAGAGACCAAAGGCAGTTTGTTTACAGCCTTGATCAGTTACTGAAAATGTCCAACCACTCTAACAAAAAAATCCTGTATTTGCGCCTGCTATATACTACCTTTATAAACTAACATAAGTTTCACCAGCCGGACTCGAGCTTATGACTATTGGTTCAAAACAATGCTCCGCGGTTTAACTGCCTGAGCCATTTATCATATTTATAGTAGGAATAGATTCAAATACACGCATTCAGTGTACCCATTACAGTGAGCTATCGTTTCATTGCAGTTCCATATCTTTTAAATGATATACCTATTTTCAGGTGAAACCATTAATATAGAACACGGCCACGTCTCAATATATAAATTTCTCTATTTTTACGTTTATCTTTACACTTATGCATAAACTGACGTACACCACTGTCTGCTTCTACGCTTCGCTGAAGCCTCCATTACATCCTCAGCATGCACTATCTTCGGAGCCAGCATTAGCATTATTATACAGACCGTGTAAATGGTGGTGAAAGCACTCTAATCAATCGCAAAACTTAAAGGCCCAGGGTTCGCATTGGGCCAAATATTGTTCAAAATTCTAAAAATTATGTTAATAACACTGTTCTGGACAAGCATAGTTATACTATATAAATACATACATAAATATTAATATATATATATATGTATATACACACATACACATACCGTAAAACACAACACAGTGGTATAAGTGGTATAGCTATGGTAATAGTCATTCCTGCAATACATGTTCCTATACTTATACGTATCAACAATATACAATATTTGCTACATGGTCTATTCAATAACGTGTCACAAAACATGTTATACTAAACTAGTTCTTAACGTAAATGCAGCGTCAATATATCAAAACATACTCTGCACATTTGTATCAGACATGATTTTCATAATGCTCAGATAAAGGGCATGCTAACCAACCGTCTCTTAAATAACGCTGGCAAAAGTCAACATATTTGGGGAAAAACTAAACTGTAGTTCGTTTGTTATGCTATTAACATTTATATTCAAACATAATGGACAAAACCTCGCGATCAATTCCAATATGATGACCCTTCTCAATCATCAATTGGTGACCACAGAAAAACGGACGTTTGACAAACAATTCTTTAAACGATATGTCAATGAAATTTTTGAAAAGCTTATAATGTAATCCTTTTGACAAAGAATTGATATATCCCAGAAGTTATTGTTTGCACAGTCAGTATAATATATTTAGGAAAGCCACATTGTTTCAAGGTCCACCAGATATACAAACGTGTAGAAATAGAACCCGCTTGACAAAAGTTGCCTATGTTGTACTCCCGCTTTCACTTAAAAAATTTGGACTATTGTACCCCCTGCAACTTTGCTTACATTAATAAGAAATACATAAATTAATTAGAAGTAAAAAGTAAAATATTGATGAACTACCCCAAACGATGTGTTATGCTTATTTTGAATGTGGGTATTAAGCAACAGCTTTTACAGAAGAAGTGATTTGTGGGAAAAGCCATGTACAAAATCAACGCTTTTATTGCAAATGGCGTACGTGTGATTTTACGATTAATGACTGAGATTCGCTCTACCCTAGTGTGAAGCCAATTAAACATTTAAACAAAATGTGCATATATTTATATACTGATATTGTATCGTATGATATATCGAGTATATACATGTTGGCATCGATACATATATCATATCTTTAATTCTGATTTAAACAGAGCATTGATTGTTGGTAGTTTGCAAACTATTTATAGGTATTGATTCTTTCTTCTGTGGTAACATATGACTTCTAGCACGCACATACTTCTAAACACAAATAGATGCGTAAATGAAAAAAATATCTGAGTGAAAAACAATAAAGACTTTCATAAATAAAGCTACTAACACAACCACTACTTCTACTACTAGTACTACTACTCCTCCTCCTACGACTACTTATACTACTACTACCACTAGTGATACTACTACCACTACTACAACTACTACTACTACTTCTACTGCATCTACGACTGTTACTACTTCTGCTAGTACTACTACTTACTACTACTTCAAATAAATCTTCTGCTAATAGTTCTAGTATTACAACCAAACAGCAGAATCAACAACAGCTGTTATATGGAAAAGTAACAAACGTCTGTTCAGAAGTTACGCGTGTGCTAAGTGTAACTTAAATGATATACTTTCCTATTCTCTGTTAATACAACAGATTCAGTAGAAAACTTTTTCTGTGAATTGAGTGATGTCGATGAAAATAAAAACACATGCATTTTTAAAAAAGTGGTTTATTGCTTTGATTATTTTGCTGGAATTTGCATTAATATGTCCATTTTGAAAGACTTTGTATTGGTTTATGTTCGGGTTTACGTCATGGTTTTGCCGCTTCAGATGTTTTACATCATTGGCAAATGCACAGTTCACATATTTGTTCACTAGTATGCAGTTGTTTAAACTACTTGCCTATATTTCACTTGTATTACATGTATATATTTTTTACTGTAGAAGTTATTGTCTGTAAAACACATGTTTTATATACATGCAAAGTTTGGATGTACTTCATTGTGCCAACATATTACACAATACATAAAATGAATGCAACAACCAAAAATAATTGTAATTTAAATTCCTTTTCAGGAACAATGTCAGTGGCATACATCAGCAAGTACATTATCCTGGAAAATATTGTTGAGTTATTTTGTAACAGTTCGATGAATTCCATTGAGCCTATGACATGTTTTGAAGGACGAACGGATACTATAATTATTGCCGTTAACGTGCTGTAAACTATTTCCAAACGAGTTGCCCAAATACCTGCATTGCGGATGTTCAGGGGATTTGAGTGCATTTTGCAATGTTTCGGTCGGTTATAACAAACATGACTGCAAGAGATGGTATTGTGCAGTTCCGGATGATTTTGTTTTAATTTATAGCGATTTATGCGACGTTTGTGGAAAAGGTACACATATCACAACATAACAGTTATGAGTAAATAATTTTTCAATATAATATGCATTTTTAAAATGTTCTAATTTTAATAATAATAATTTCACTGGATCGTCTCTGTTACTAACATGTCATATAAACAATTAATTATCTGACTTAGTTTGCAGCTAGTACAACACTTACGACCTTTCCAATACTGACTATTCGGCTGATCAGCCCTTTACCGAGCATCACTGGGCGATATATGACATATCTATTGAAAGAAGTAGTGGCTTGTTCAACCTCAAAACATTTCATAGAGAAAACATACGTTTGCTCTTGCAAGCACTAAGCCCCAAAAAGATGGCTTGTTTGTTTCATGCAAACTTGCAGAGCAAAATCAACATGTTTGTAGCATCAATGTACTAGGTTTGCACACATGCTCATTTTATCAGAACTCTTAATCGCATAAACATACATAGACGTAGTCCTGTGTTTTATTACGTTGTATGTAATGACCTCTCGTACAGCGCATAATTATAACTGTATAAATCTGTTCAAAATATATGAAACAATGCTTTTGTTAAGACTTACTAAAATGTATGCATATAATCGTGACAAATCCACCTGCATTTTGTACAACGTTCGTTTCTGGTCTACATACTGAAACCCCTTTGAATCAAACCTTGAAATTTACACTGGGTAACATCGAATATCACATCCATAGTAGAAGTTAATCATCCATCTAACCCGTCGACACCAGCAAATTCCAGAACATATGTTGTAACACTCTGCGAGGCAGTCAACCGGGACGACTAGGAGCTAGAAATGTCGTAGGAAATGCAGCAGCTTTTTTTTATTTGACAGTGATGTGTAAGCATTAGTATATATAATTAGTATATTCTGGATTGATACACAGTAAATTAAAACCATCAAACATTGAAATTTAAAACATAACTGTTTGAGCATGTTTCTGTTTGAAAATTGTAACACAAGCAAATAACAGTACAATACGTTGTATCTAAACGACATATGATTTAACAAAAACAGGTTTGACGAGACAGTTGTATATTGTATATGCAAAACACTGAACTGGTATACATCCATCGGTTTTCAGATGCTGCTCAGATACGCGAATACTATATCGACTGTTTCGGCGATCAGACAAACAGTTTTGTGATTCGCAAACGGAACATTACATTCTGCTGCTACGCTGAAGGTAATCCCCCAGTAGAAATACAGATAACCAAGGGTGTTGTACCTGCTACAACAAACAAACCAATTCTACAGTACGAAATGCACATGTTGTCAAGTCAGGAGTTAGGAGCATATTCTTGTGAATATTGCAATGGACTTGGTGATATTCGCACATATTCGGTTAGACGCACGCTTTATTAACTTATATTATTTCTTTACATTTTGAAATGTAGTTTTATGATAATATTGCAAAAATTGTACTGTTTTTTTCGTTTTCAGTAGTATGTGAAATTGACACAAATACACACAAAACAGCTTCTCTTTTCAGAAACAGATCCACAGGGCTAATACAGTTTCAGCCATATACATGTTTTTATGTATGCCATGGGCGGCGTTGTTATTCTTGTTCTTGTTTTGCTGCTGTTTAAAATGTCCTTCTGTTTTCGGCCTTTACACATTGCATGTAAGAAGCCTATTAAACCATTAACGTATTTAAGACGAAGGGATGTTACATATTTATCAATATTAACATATAATAAGCGTAACGTGTGTTCAGACATCAATATATGAACACGTGCAGTAACATTAATTTATCGAAAAATATTAGCAAACTTAATTGCCTAATATAACCACACCCTGAGCCTTAACATCTGAATGTATACTTAAAGACTAGGCAACCGTCTCCGTGGCCTAGTGGTTAGGGCGTTCGCCTACGGAGCGGGGGTCGAAGGTTCGAGTCGTACACAGTTCTGATATGGGCGGTTGCCTACCCAGCAGCTAGTTAAATCAAGGGGTGCCGATTGCCTTCCTGCCAAGTGCCCAACATATAGGATAGGAATCGGGAGTAAAGGTGTTCATCAGTAAAGGTATCTCATAAGTCAAAACTGGCTGGCCATGAATCGCGAGGGGTGACACTATAATAAACAAACACTTTACTTTTACTTTTACTTAATAGAGAACAGATACAATTATTATGAGAAACAATATATAATTCATTATGTTGACATTTTTCTGCAGACAATTCAGCAGTTCCGATGGTTAAACTAACAGACGCAGACCCAACTACTGACACTTTGCAGACGGTAGAAGAAAGGTCAACACGGACGATCGGCAGTGTTAACTTTTATGAAAGCATTCCAATGTTGACACTTGCAGATGTGTCATTTAGTGAGGGTATTTAAAATAAATTAAAATCTAAATATAAGAAAAACATTCCGCCATACACTTATCAATCACGCTTTTTATAAAACTGAATATATATATATATATATATATAATCAATATGTATAGTGAATATTGATTTGATGATTCTTGACATGTGCCCATTTAAATATAGTTTCAGATCTTGCTGATTATTCTATCGAACTCGGGTAAGTTTATTAATTTCGCATCGATTAGTGTTAACTTCGAATATATTTACTATATTATAACGTTTAAAATGATATCGTTTCTAATGAGGCGTTTATTCTGTTTATCAATATTAGATATTTGGTATTTAGAATATGCACAGCTAACCCAATTATTTCAAGTCATGTTTTATCAAAACACTGCATTGCATAACGCATATGTCAGACAAACTCATACATACATCACATGTATGTTTAGTATAGAGCAAGTCCGTTACGAAAGTCTGATTTGTTCAGGCAAAGAAGACGTTTCGCAAAATGACACAACTGTGGCAGAATAAAATTAGAATATTCAATATACTCCTGAGAGTATCACTCAGTGACAAGACAATTTATACAAGTGACACACTTGACAAAATATATCGTTGATGTTTGCAGTTATGTTTATATATGAGTTGTGTTTACTGTTAACGTGATGTATAAAGCGCATGGACTCATACATGTACACTAGGAAGGTTTAGTCGCATGTGCCTTGTACTTTTCCTTTTTCTATTGTACTAATTTATAATCGCGTTCTTATCTCTTCGTGATTCGGCGGTATCGATAAACATGATGACCTATTGAGCAATGCAGCATTAATACAGCCTTACGTTCATGATTCGGCGGTATCGTTCAGCATGATGACCAATTGAGCAATGCAGCATTAATACAGCCTTACGTTCATGATTCGGCGGTATTGATAAGCATGATGACCAATTGAGCAATGCAGCACTAATACAGCCTTACGTTCATGATTCGGCGGTATTGATAGCATGATGACCCATTGAGCAATGCAGCACTGATACAGCCTTACGTTTATGATTCGGCGGTATTGATAAGCATGATGACCCATTGAGCAATGCAGCACTAATACAGCCTTACGTTCATGATTCGGCGGTATTGATAAACATGATGACCCATTGAGCAATGCAGCACTAATACAGCCTTACGTTCATGATTCGGCGGTATCGATAAGCATGATGACCCATTGAGCAATGCAGCACTAATACAGCCTTACGTTCATGATTCGGCGGTATTGATAAGCATGATGACCCATTGAGCAATGCAGCACTAATACAGCCTTACGTTCATGATTCGGCGGTATTGATAAGCATGAAGACCCATTGAGCAATGCAGCACTAATACAGCCTTACGTTTTCACAGCTATTGTACTAGAGAAATGTTTCGTGCAATAGTTAGATGATATTGATAATAGCAATGATGACGATGAATATTATAAAGGTGATTTTTGTTTCCAGTTAAACATCGTTTTTGTTTCATCGTTCTTTTTTATGAGCTCTTATGAAATAAAATTTGATCTAACGATGAAATCAACAAATGCGATTTTTCTCCATTATATTTTACACATGTGCATTATTTATTTAAACGGGTTATTACCACATATCTTTCCAACAGGCGCGCCGTATAACATAGTAGTAGAGCGCATTATTTGTTTTGTCCTTACATTTATGTATTAAAACATATGTGTGTATTTCAATATACACACATGTGTTTAGTGATAAAAGCTTACAGGGAGTCTTATTAAAAGTGTGGCTTCATAATCGATACGTTTTAAAAGATTGTTTAATCATTGGGAACTACCTAAAATATTTACAGAATAACCTTTGTTGTATCAACAACAGGAACAAACCTCGTTGTATGTCTAAACCAACACATTTTATTTCGTACACGACATAAATAGTATTTTCTATACAGAGCTTGTTCCGAATTTTCAATAGAAAGCTAACAGAAGTTTTTCGTCTTGATACATGGAAAGCACGTATCTTACTGTGTGCAAATGATATCACATTTCACTTGTTTTCCACATTTCATTGGCAATTAAATATGTAATAACATAAACTGTTGCCTGTGTTTATGTATTTTTTTCCTAAATCATTTACCGTTTTGAAGACACATACGGGATAGGGCAGACGCTTAAAAATATTGAAAGGACACATGGAAGAACTGTACAAAAAATCAGTACTCGCGTTTACACTATTGACAAAAGCGGCCATTTTTAGCAAGAGCTTGTGCGTTGTTAGCGACAAGCCTTTTGTAAAACTGGAGGTGTGTCGTTTTTCATAATCAGTGTGCCGCATATGTGTTTCAGAACTCTACAAGCCTATGAATATTCAAAACTTAGTCCCGATTACTAAACCTATATGGAATTAAGTCGAATGTTAGCATTGCACTCGACCGATATTGAACTGCTCGGTGAATTATTCTCTTGTTTACTCAACATTCTTTTTAAAAATAAAACAAAAAAATAACGATGGAAAAACCTGATAGTTCAGTTAATGTAACAAATTCTACTGACGTTTAAGCAATATTACACATAGCGTAACATTCAGTTAAAATTAACAATTGATACGTAAATATTTCTTTGTAAGTTGGACTATGCGCTGAGGTATACGTTTTGTGTTTTTTTTTCGGATTTTATGTTTTCCATGCCCATATACGCAAATAAGTATATGTTATCAGTTATAATATACCAAAGCATTGCATTGATTTCTACAAATAAATCTGCATTGATATTATCCTCGGTTTTCTGTCACATACGAAAATGTGAAGAGCCGTCATATATCCTAACCACATCTAAACCACACAATGGTTCAATTGTTCATTGTATGTATCAATTTGACTCTGTACAAAGGAGGTCGAGCAGCTGCATTCACTTGAAATGCAAAGTTGCACTTCATGCTCGACATGCAATTCGTATTTAAATACAAACTAGTTTTAGATTCAAAACCTGTTTATTATAGTTATGCTGAACATAAATGGTTATAGTTCCTGTCGCGTACAATATTTATACAAGACTATCGCCGTCAATGCATCTACAATATCGATGTTAAGATCGATGTCAGTACATAAACGTATTAATTCAACGATTTAACTTATAATAATCCCATAGCATTTATGTGTGCACATTATTTAAAGAAACTACTAACGGGTGTTATTTTATTATTCCTACTTGTTATAGCATTGACCGATTTCTAAAAAAGCACCTTTATCATAAGGAAATAATACAAACTATGTAAGTCTTGCTTTCTGTTAACTAAATATTTACTCCACCGGACCACCTCACAGGTCAACACCGGACATTTCCTAACACCTGGAAATGAGGTGGGCAGTTGATTCTCCTAACTGTGTATGAGGTGAAATTAAAATATTTACAATTTTGAAATGGAAGCCAGTGTTTCAATATGAAATATGTGCTGCTATTGAAATATATTGACGTGTTTGCTGTATGTCTCAACATTTTACTACCGTAAGGAGATGTCTATGCTATTTAACCACGCACATTTTGATATGTTTAACAGTTATCCCGACCCAGCAAATACCATAAACTGCATTTGTCAGTATTCGGGATTTTATTAATTCGTACTAGTGTTTGCATATCTAAAAATGCGTAAAAAAGTAATATTTGATTGCGTATTTATATCGGTTACGCCCAATAATTACATATCAGATTGTTCAATATAAATGAAGATGCGTGTTGTAAAGGTAAAGGTTAAGGTTAGGTTTATGATATGATATTGACATACATGTACACCTTCAGCCGATCACTTGATCGTAAGTCATCCGTTAACACTCGGCGCATAGTGCAGACACGGCTCATGTTTACACCTAGGTGGAGAGGAGCCAACGTGGGATAATTGGTGTGCTCAGAAAACAATACAGTGATTTGGGCAATATTTGAGCCTAGGACCTCACGATCCCAAAGCTAGCGTCTTACCACTAGAACTGTTGCTCCCACTTATGTAGTCCGTATTTTGCGTAATATTGCGTTGTGAAATGACACATAAAACGATTATGTATCATATTTTATGAAGGTTTTACAGATGAGTTTTAAGGGGTTTTAATGAATAAAAAATGTATACATGTTTACAAAGTACATCAATACGTTCTCTTACGATTCTGTCATACTTATAATGTAATCTTTTCATTCCTAGCAATGCGTTCATTACCTGTTTCCAAAGCAAAATATAACCTTTTTAAAAATAATTATGTGCATTTACGAAAATCATTATATGCGGACTTTTAATAAAATATACAAGTTTTACCATAAAATGTACCAGTAATATCTTGATAAACTGTAAACGTATACGTATAGCTCATTGATAATGTTTAGTCAATTCACAATGCTAATGTAAATATGAAACTATACAAGCAAATTTCTAGGCATATCGAGTACAATTCAGTGCAAGCGCAATAAACAATAGCATCGGATGTATACCATCTGTTTTTTGTGCTAGAAAGGCACACATTATAACGTCTAAAGAAATACAATGCGAAACAAAACAAAAACATCATACTTGAACAGGAATTGCGACAATGTGTAACTCCGCCAACGCAGTAGCGGCAACAAATCAACGTTGAAATGCCAAACTCACCTCGATTACGTATTATTAAATTTACATCGCCATAGTAGAGAACAGCGTTACGTATGTTAACAGGTAAAATCAATACGATGCATCGCGAATGTTTGACATTTACTTAAGTATCGTATGGCTAAAATGTAATAGACAGTATATTGTTAAGGGAGCTTAGTTCTGCTAACACCGTCCGATTGGTTTCCCGTAATGTACAGACGGTTTTGCAACTGAAAATACAAACCAAACGCGTGTAACCGTAGTATCGTTGCCAACTCTTGGCTGTATAGTTATAAATATATGTAACACTATTTGCCAGTTCAATTTGTTAAAACCACTGAGTCACGTTCGTGTGTTTTAAAAGAATAGAATCGGCCGCCGGCTAATTACGGAGTTGATTGTTCTATTGCTACTTTTCGCATCTAAAAATGTTTGTCGGATCGATATCAACTCATGGTATAATTAGTTGATCAGACTCTGACGCAATACTCCAGGAGAGCGCAGTTTAGTTTACTGACCTTAAACAGAATACATTTCGGTTTCCTCTCCAATGCCTTGATTACCTTTGTAAGTTAGCTCATTAAAGGGTATGGAATTCTACGATGTTGCGGTTGCGCTGAGTCGGGCATCGTTACTACTAGTAATTGTTTTGTTTGGACACATTTATCTTGATTAATAATTGTCCTTCGAGTGCATATTGACCTAGGAGAGCATGCGTCAATTGCCCAAAGGCATATACTGTCAAAAAATCATGCAAAATGAAAATCCTATTATTTGTGACTCACACCTGACGATAAAACATTATACAGAGATTATCGTTTATTGAAGGCCCCTTGATATGTGCACAGACTGTAAGACACGTGCTGCATCATGAACTAAATTAGCAACGTAAGAAATATAGGTTGCCCAATGTAGTGGTTCATTGCAATATTTTAAATCAAAGCGCTGACGGCGCTGACATACTGTCGTAAGAGATGGGTGAGGAAGTTTCGCGAGCATGTATTGTTTACGTTTGCAAACTAAAAAATATTTGACCTCGTTTGAAATAATTGTGTTATTCAGGCGACGAGGGATATCCTATAAAGTTTATCAGTTATTACAAGCTAACTGACATGCAATGACCTTGACCTTCGACCGAAAAACCCAATACTCAATAAGGGCCCTCTACTAGAAATGGCCAACTAAAGTATCAAGTTTTATGAACACAGGCCCAATGTGCATATAATGATAGACCGGTCAAACTTACAAATATTCATCAGTTTTACATTGACCTTTCATCCAAGTGCCCAATATTGGATGGGAAGCCACTACTTGATATGACAAACCCACCTATCAAGTATCAGTGAGATAGGGTAAGAACCGTTAAAGATATGAGAGGAAAACTTGTTGACAAAATCCAATGACCTTGACCTTTGTCCCAAGGACCCAATAATCAATATTGGCCTTCTTCTAATCCGGACCAACCAATCAAATTTCATTAACCCAGGCCTAAGGAGTCCATATTGATTAACTGGTAAAACGTTTACAAGTATTGGTCAGTTTGTCGTTTACATTTGACTCAATATTGAATATGGACCGACTACTAGTTATTACCAACCTTTCTAAAAAGTATCATTGAGATAAGCTAAGAACTATTGCGGGAATTAAAATCTTTCAAAACTACATATTGCTTGTATAAATATATGTGTGACAAAGCGCCATGCAAGGGTTATTTTCCATTGTCGTCATGAGAGTGAAAGCTATACTTTGAACAATGTTGGTAGAGTACTACACTCTGTTTTTGTACAAACCACATGTCAAAATTCTACACCATGTAGTTTCAGGAAAAATATTTTCAACGTTTTTGCCTATGTAAGTCTGTATAAAACTTCTGACCACAAGAGCGTGGCTAGTTATGACCGCATGGGCAATATTAGAACAATTTCGGTAGAGGACCGCTAGATGTTAATGCATACCAAATATCAAGGCTCTACTTAAAGTACTCTCAGTAAAGAAGATGTTCAATGTTTTGCAAATGCATATTTAACGTCTGACCCCGGGGCGTGGTCAGTTTTGATCCCAGGCACATATTTTGAAAATTATATTTATAAGGTTTTCTCTCCTGATGATGTCTCTGGAGTTTCATTATTTTTATTTTGTAGAGGACGACTAAATGTTTATACATAACAAATATCTTGGCTATAATACATGCGGTTTCAGAAAAGAAGATGCTCAAAACACGTTGCTGCATCGAACACTTTGTTTTTTCTTAAACAAATGCAAAGTGGTGTTTGAAAGATAATCTTCGTTTCTGTTTCAACATTATTGCCTCACTGTCATCAAGCATTCAATGTAATGATTTAATTGTACTATTCACATCAGCAGGGTCATTAACAGTGTAGCCTTCAACACTATTTGTTTCATCACGATGTATTCTCTTAGTTGCATGAAAGCAAGCATAGGAAACACTAACCTCTTCTCTAAGTTAGAAATGTACAATTCATTCTGTCTGGTTGGGAATATTAAACCAGTGCTTATCCACATTTTCGGATCATTACCCTTCCTGATGGACTTCAAGCACGTCTTACATGTCAACTATTTGCCACAGCTGTTCTGGAAAGAAATGAGGCACTTGCTAAAATGTCTTTCAAATTATTTGTGCAACATACATAATGCATATAACATGTCTGATTGCAAAATGAAAAAAAGATAATATGGGCCAACATATACATATTTTTGAAAATGTTGTACAGTTTGGAAACAATGTCCCGATTTTATGACTCATCGTCATTGGAACCGCAGTCGGCAACTATATTAATTACATGTATACATGCTCCAAGCCGGCTGCTCATACCTTGCAGCAATTATTGCATTTTTGCCGAGCTACATTTCTGCGGTTGTTTTTTATCTACCAATAGTGTCTCGTATTATATACTCATTATTTATGTCCATTATCTACTAAAAACACATGGTGTGGGAGACGCGACGTTATGAAAAAAACAACATTAATGGATGACATATTCTATAGGGTTCAAGCAAGAAGAGTCACCACTTAAGCTAATTTATGCATGAAAGAGACCAAAGTGTGCACTCATCGTACTAAACCTATAACACATGCTCCATTGTCACTATTCATACCATCGTGGCCTCTTAAAAGCCTATCAATTCCTACAGTAACACTACAAAATATTACACTAAAATATAATAATTCAAACTCATGAACAGTTACTTTTGCAAGGTTTAGAACGTATTCAAAACCACGTAGATGCACACCACACATTTTCGTGAACAAACGAATGTGTCGCTCATGTCACTTGAATCTAACAAAAACTAAATAACGGTTTTTACTAATTTGCCAAATGTACAGTATAGGGAGTCGCTATTTCAATCCACACGGTTCTTCTTTGTTTAATCTCTTCACATTTCGCCGATATGTTAATGATCGATAATTAATTAACATTTGTACATGTACGTGTTCACACTTGTACAATTTCCGAGATGTTATTTGCATTTATTAGAACAATTATCTGATTTGTTTATAAATGTTACTACATTATTTTATGTATGTGATGCTCAACACTTTCGTATTACAATGCTTGAAAACTGTGTATAATCGCTACGTGAATTTTATACATATGCAATAATATTGATGTGCTATAACATTGTATAATGTTTAAGCAATGCATTTTGAAAATAGACTTAACAGTGCTTGCATAGGCTTTGTAGATATTTTAAGAAATATTTATGAAGATATAATATAAACTATAACATAAATAACATTATTGAAACAAATAAGATAACAGTCATCAGGGGACCTATGGGCGGGTCTCAATTCAATGCGGGTAGCTACTGTTAGCCAATCAACACCTAAGCGGTCTGCTTTTATTCGTTTCAGACTTTTAATTTGTCAGGCTCGCTTGAGCAATTGACCAATGGAAGTGTTGTGTTTAGGTAGGGGCCGGGCTTCCACTGAGATGCGGACAACAGGACCAATCAAATGATCCCGAGGCGGGCCCGTGGTGATAAAAACGTGATGGCTCTTAGCCAATTAACGAGGTGTGAATAAATCCACTAATCGGGGCGTGTGATTTATGGCAGTAGCTAATTAATTAGGCAATTAACACCTTTAATTGTGTAGGAGAAGGTTGCTCCTACTCAACACGTATGGAGGCCACCACTTCATGCTTTTTTGCTAGTATATTTTGGTGAAATAAGAATAAGTCCAGGGCCAAATTTATAAAGAATTTTAAATAAGTGTCAAAATAAAAAATAATATCATCGTCGGCATCATCGTCATCATCATCATCATCACAATCATCATCATTATCATTACCAGTATCATCATCAGCATCATCATCATCATCATCATTACCAGTATCATCATCATCATCATCATTATCATCACCATCATGAAGTTCTGTAATAGCATATGTTTCATCATCATCATCATTATCATCATCATACTAATAATCATCATCATCATCATGATCATCATCATCATCATCATCATCATAATCATCATCATCACCACCATCACCATCATCATCATCATCATCATCATTATCATCTCAAACATAATTAAGTTCTGCATTAGTATCTGTTTAATCATCATAATCATCATCATCATCAACAGCAGCAGCACTATTACTATTTAGTGATTACCACGGTTTATTGAAAACTCCGTGTAACGAACTAATGATAATTACAAACATGTTTATGCCTGTACATAATCACAACTAATTAAATTGCGATTTGTATTTGGAGATTCTTGTGTACGGCGTATGGCTAGCCTTCCGGTTTCGCTACGGCTAACTTGATATTCAGGCCGTGCGGGCGCTCGGGAGCAGCCAACTCGAGCACTGCGGTTTCATTATAGCAATATCTTTATTGTCAAAAATAAGTCATTGCTCAGCACTATGGCTGCATTCGCCCAGGTCTGCCAGCCCCTTTACTACATATATATCTCACCTGTTAGACTAAATTATATTATTCGTCAGGAGACGTTGTGACTATGTAAGCTATATTAATGCGTTTATCGGGAAAAGTGTGGCCAAGAGGGGTCGGACCCCTTCCGATAGGAGCGCTTTAGGTTCCCGTGGTTGCCTGGTTAGGTCAAAGCATCGATGCTCTAACCATTTGGCGTAAAGATAGTGTGCGCCAGGACACATTTTGCCGATATATCAATCCTAATATACATGGTAAGTAAGGTAGCGTTGCGCCATTGCTAGCCTAGCGCCTTTCTCGGAAACAGACGTGTCGGGCTGCATCCAGTATGAGCGTTTAAGGTTCCCGCGGCTGTCTGTTCAGGTCCGGTCATCGATTCTCGAACCGTTGCCAGCATCAGAGGTCCCCGCAGTTCCAGTAGTAAAATGTGCTATGTATGGTTTTACGTATTAAGTTAAAATGCGGTATCACAGCCATTGCATTTAAAATTGCTGATAGTATTTGATATACGCGTGAAACTAAATAAGTAGTATCTAATTCTATGGCGATTAGAAGGAACTTGTAGGAATAAATAGTTTCAAAACGGTTCAGCTTTGTTGCATACATTCGACTAATTAATTAATAGCTATAAAAAATATGCAGTAAATTATGATAAGAAATTGATATTAGGTACACTGTTCCAAACTTAAAAAATGTCCTTTACAATTTTATCTTAGCAGCAATCTATTTAAAACAATCCAACTATAAATTATTAAATATATAATATAATAGCAATAAGTACATGACATACGGTTATTTAATTACTCGTAAAGTTCATTATTTGAGTGCCGTAATCAACTGAGTGGAATGACGTGTCTACCAAATTTCAACGTTTTATCGGATTTCACGAAAAAACCGTTCTGCATGAAATATAAAACTAACCTCATTTTATAATTTACTGATTGATAGATGACAAAAGAAATCGGCGTTCGTATTAAGCATACTATGCAATAATTATATTAACCCTTTAGTATTATAACAAGCTGAAAAACAGTACAGTATCGGTACAGTTGTCTTTTCTCGACCGCAGTATCACAGAATCCACTCTACTTATCATGCGTTTAAACAATGGAATTCATATACTATAGATGCTGAATAGCATACTTTAATCAGTAATACATTACGCAGATAGCACATGAGAAAATACACATTCCATTTTAAAATTGGGATATGTTTCCCATTTTCAAAAGTGGGAACAAAATCCAGTGGGAAAATTCAAAATTTGGAAAGTAAGAAAACGCTTATAAAAATACTCAGAAATATAAAACAAAACAATGTTTCAAATAGCCCCCAAAAATGTCTTCTAGTTATTTAATACAATAACATTTTATTCCCACGGGATTTTTTTCCCAATAAAAAAGTTTGTTTTTTTCTAATCATAATTTTCAAACAAGAATTAGTGCAAACAGTTTAATAATGCTTAGTGTGCATATATATGCATAAAAAAGCATATTTAAACAATAAAAACGGATTTTTTTCAAACACAAAATGTGGGAAAAATATCCCAGGGGAAAACATAACATTTTGAAAAACCCATGGGAATGCCAATTTTGCACTAAAATTTCATAATGAAAGAAATGCATCTTTTATGCGAAAAACATCAATTATTTATGACAATTATACACTTGTATGCACACTTTATGTAAAATAGTAATATCTGAAAGAAAAAGGGTACTTAAGTTTGCGAAATTTCGGTTTCGCGAAGTTTTTACGGTGGCCGTTTATTGCTATGAACGGGATTTTATGCTAGGTTTATCAGAAGATAAACAATTAAATTTGATTCAATGTTTTCATCAATTTAGTAGATATATAGATGAAACATTAAACATGCATAACCCTTTTTTGTACAAATTATCCAAAACATTTACTATAAAAAGATCTTACTTTACATCAATCGTGTTTATCGTATACATATGCTGCATTCCTTTCATCTTACTATTACGAACAATATGGTTAAAACCAGTCTATATGACAAACACGATGATTTTAATTTCGAAATTGTAAATTTCCCTTTCTTGGATGGCAATATTCCTAGAGGTCCTTCCTATGGTATATACATCCAGCAATTAGTTCGATATGCAAGAGCTTGCTCATGAGTTAAACATTTCAACGACCGTAAACTTACACTGTCTAAACAATTATTAAAACAAGGTTTTTCATATCATGATATACGCATTAATTTGTTTACCTTAATTTTGTAGTAAATGAATGATGTCTTGGTTTCTAAATACAGTGTTTCTTTAAAATAGTTCTTATATAACGGAATATCCCACCCATCATTTTACAGAGATGTTTTAAAACGAGTTCGCAAATGTCAATATGTTAAAGTTAATGCTAAACGTAAACTTAATAATTTAGTACACATATTTTGTCAAAAGAATATAATGCCCTGATACTAAAAAACACGCGCGTATTAGTTTTCGATACTGAATTTATTTCATCGTTACAAATTAAGTCGTTTTAAATCATAAGTAGCTTTAACTTCTTTGCGTTTTAAAAATTATGACGTCATCGTGTGCATTGCGCGTTTGCGGATTCCGTCATCATTTAAATAGTTTTACTGTCTCAGTGATGTAGCGTAAGATTATCTAGGGTATATTGTACCCTTTATTTAACATTTTACAGCATTTCCTATGCATACACTGGTTTTAACACCCACGTAATTAAGTTAAATAAAAATGTCAATAAGGGTTGGCAGGAAGATATAGAATATTATATTAAGTTTTATTCAGTTTGCTGCGACATCATTTAAGTTCAAATAATCGTCCATTCTGAGAATAGGTGAAATATTATGCGAATATAAAATCTGAATGAACACAGTACGAAGAAATATTGACATGTGACTCCTGCACATTATATGACAGTAACGATATAAACAAAAACTACCTCCGCTACTAATATTATGTTATATTTTGATCGGATTAGTGTCCCGTTGGCTTCGTTGCGTTTTTCAAAATGGCAGAACTTTTTATGAAATCATGAAGCATACGAGTCTAGTCCAGTATGTGTACTGATCTGTTGTTACGCCGATGCGAGCAGTTATACATTAACGTGTTGTGTTAAACAAGTAGATCCTTGAAGTCCACCTTCAGTTCCCACTATATACGAATTTTCAAAAAAGACAGTCTAAAAAAGGAAGAAACCGGGCGTGACATTAAGCTCAATTATATGGACTTTTTGCCTTCACATTTAAAACGTAATTCCCATGTCACAGGTTTTAGAAATTACCCTCTCTTAAAACTGTGGGCTCCCGCCAACGGTTTAAAAACAAAGATCCATTGAAACGAGATTTTCTGGCCAAAGCCGATGGCAATTTTCTGTACAAAGGGATATGTGTTGCGGTTTGTTACTCCTCCTCTGGAAATGTGCACATATCCTATAATATTCGCAAAAACTCGGTGATCAAAGGCTCTCTTGTACATTTCATCGCGGGATAAATATGTATCTTTTATCTAAATCTGTAAATGATTTCCGTATATGCTTTGTTCATATTGATATGTTAGTATTTGTTTTAACACCAAGTGACACCAAGTGACAGTTAGGTGTTTTAATTACGTTACGATCAAACGTTGGAATTCAGAAAACGGAATTTTGATAACATGCATGTTGTCTTAACAACTCGTAGCAATACGATTCCTGTAGAACTTACATAGACACGACGGACGTCTTGTCTAAATCGTGGCCTTTAGTCTGATTGTTAAAAACATATTTTGTGTAGTAATTAAATAGGCTGACACTATCCGATGGATAAAAGACAATCATTTGTCTATTGTTTTCTTATAATGTCCTTCACAGGTACTGCCGTTGTTAAATTGCAATTTGCCTGGTGTTATCTAGCAATCATTTTTAGCAACAACAACACGAACTTTACAAGGAAAAAATATGGTTGATTGCATTCCAATATTATATTATTCATATAATTTAATATGCATGTCTTTTCAAATTTGTTAGTGATTTGTTTGCAGTGTACATATATATATATTTGGAAATATTGAGGATATGTTTGTATTTGTTCCCTATTAGACATCAAACATAATTTAACCCGTTGAATGAAATAATCAAAACACAATTATAGTAGCAAATACTGATATGCCCTGCATATGAAACAAATTTGTTGTTATAAACCATCAAATGAACAATTTACTTACCTTCATTTGTTTGCGTGCTTGTTGGCACTGGACGTTTATTTCAACAGCCATGCTTTAAATGTGCATGTGATCTTATTAATATCACACACAACATACAGACCAGTGATATACCTGACTTAACTTGAATTCCAACTATGTTGTTGTTGGTATTGTCGTTGAGTCTGTGTATCGATTTCATGTCATACATATTGCTTTTACTAAGCGTACACACGATTTAAAGCTAGACTAATATTGAGTAACAGTACCTTTACATTTTTGCTGCATGCCAGATTTATCATTATTATTAAACGTTACTTTTATTGTCACAACTCTCGCCCTTTAACGGTCAACAGAATCCATTTTATCGTTTTGCGTTAGGTCAATTTTAGACTATTTTCGGCAATTGCCTTATCAACCATGAAACATGTTTTAATATATATATTGTGTAATTGTTGTGTAGTGTACATTTAAAACTGTATATATCGTAGTTTAAAGTCGTATTTGTTTGTTTTATAAAAGTATATACATACAATCCAATATTGCTGCGTATGTGTGCCAACTTCTGTTTACATAGAGCGTTCATGACCATTTGTTGGTCGATTGACGTCACGGCTGACAAAGATTTTGACCCATTTCTTTTTCAACGATCGACCAAAAATTCTAGGTCGGGTCATTTTTTGGGTCACTTAAGTAAAATCCCCCACAAAATTATTTTAGTCTGGTCGTAACATTTGAGGCCGTAACATCTTCATACTTGAAAGTAACTGCAAATCTTAAGCATAAGACTTAGAACTCAAGCGCAATTTAATTTAAAGAAACTTCACAATAGACAATGCAATCATTTATTATTCCAATTTAAATCTATTTTAAAGATATATATAGATCTAGCGTAGTATAGGTTATTCGTTAAACACGCACCCATATGATAATGAAGAAATGAATATTTTAGGTGTCGTTCTCCACGCGAATTCAGATGTACTGTAGTAGTGAGCGTTTAGAGTTTGCGAATGTTGAAGAAGGTATTGTCAGTAACTATGTAAAGAGATTTGGAATAGGTATTTTATCTACTATATTTACAAACAGACTATTACTTGAAATGATTATATTTACAATTGTTATTTTCATTTGGTTTGAACAAGGATTCAACGTTTGAAGTTCATACAAGTATATAAGTCTAATTTATTCATTTACTATCAAGAAGCACCATTTTAAACGGTGCAATTGATAAGAGTAGTTATTGCCTTAGAGCTAACCGCACCCTAACAAGTGTGACAGAGCCGGCTGTCGTGCTTCGATACATAGCCACTTGGTGTCAATTATACAAGTAATGATTGAAGATAATACAATAAGACCATATGAGGCATCAATGAAGATAACATTTTTGATTTTGATCAATTTTCTACATTTGGTAAACATAAACTTGATTCTGACCGTACCGGGGATAACATAAGTTGTTGTCTAAAACAATCTGGTTTTCCTGGATTAATATGCTGTTGTTCTTTTTTTTTCACTTAAATCTGTGTGTTTTATTGATAACGTTTTTTAACTGAAAACAAAACGTATAAAATAAATTGACAGTGTACAGTTTGCAAAACTATAGAAAAACTAACTAACTAGATTTGCATCGCTTTGTTTGACAATGGATTCTAATTATGTAACTGGTTAATCAAATTGACCATTTTCACTGTGTTGTACATTTAGTTTATTTTCACTATTGTTTAGTTATGATTGTATCAAGTATTTGAAATAAATAAACATGTTGTTAAATATTGTTTGATCCGTAATCGCTCACCTATGGGCTTAGCACGTTTCATGTTTCATGTTCATTGGGTAACACATGTGACCTCTAAAGTATCCTCAGACTTGTTCCTTAGTTTTCCCTGGTGAACTATTTTTTATCCCACATGACCCAGCTTCAAACCTCGACCGAAATATTGCGAGAAAAAATGTTCCGAGCAAGGTTCGTGTTAATTCGACAAAACTGTGGCCTCTAGAGTGCTCGCAAGATCGATGCTAACGAAATACTATGCACAAACGGCGGAATTTAATAGAGTGTTTCCCAATGACAATTTCTGTGAAATCATTTTAAACTCCAACATGCGGTTTCTGGCAAGAATATTTTAAAACTTGTCTATTTTGCCATTTAAGGCCCCCCCCCCCCCTCCATACTCCCTGGCTGACATTAGTTTTTAACGAATAAATATTATTTGAAGGAATTTAGGAGAGTGTCACCCAATGACCTTTTCTGTGAAATTAATTTGAAATCTAAAGAGCGGTTTCGGATATGTTTTTCTAATTTTTCTGTATAGCCATATTAGGAAAACTCCCCCGCACATGGCGGACATTTTTGGCACAAATCAAAATGATTTGAAGGAATTTGGTAGCCTGTTACCCAAGGTCCTTTTCTGTGAAAAAAGTTTGAAATCCAGCTTGCGGTTTCTGACAAAAAGATTTTAATACTTTCTATATGGCAATCTACGGAAAATGCCTTTGCCCCACTGGCGGATATGACTTTTAACGAATCATAATGGTTTGAAATAATTTAGTAGAGTCTCACCCATTTTTATAAAATGTATAGCCATATTATGAAAAATAAGCCGCCCTGTCATAGATGTATTGTAACACATTAACATGATTTAAAGGAATGTGTTATAGTGTCACCAAAGGACCATTTCTGTGAAATTAATTAGAAATCCTGTTAGCGGTTTCCTATAAGAAGGTTTTCAATAGAGTAGCCGTATAAGAAAACTGCCCCGCCACCTGGCGGCCATGTGTTTTAAAGAATCAAAACGATTTGAAGGAATTAGGTGGATGGTCAGCCAAGGAACATTTATATGACATTATTTTCAGATCTAACCAGTGGTTACATACCGACATGTTATTGAATTGTTTAATATAGTCATAAAAGGAGGGAGGAACCATGGTGGCAATGTTTTTCAATAGAGCAGATTCATTTTCAAACTCGACAGAGATAACATGAGAACAAATGTTCAGAGCAAGTTTCGTGTAAATTGGGCAAAAATGTGGCAGCTATAGTTTACACTTTTTTCTCTTAAATTTGATCTAGTGACCTAGTTTTTGACACGACACAGCTTGACCCAGTTTCTTACTCGCCCAATATATCATTCAGACAAATTCAAGTTTCATGAAGATTGGGCAATACATACGGTCTTTAGAGTGTTCACAACAACGAGTAACGATGGACGACGGACAAAAGGCAATCACAAAGGCGCATCATCAGCACGGTGTGCTCAGGTGAGATAAACAAGACAACTCAAAATAACCCTTTTTTATTAGTTTGTGGTCGGTGTGGTTATTATGAAAAACGTGTAAAGCGTGTTTTACTTTTTTTTACTGAACTACAGGTGAAGTTATTATTTTCAATCGTATATAAAACCGGTGCAATGAAATGCATTTGATTTTTTTTTTCATTCGATTGATGAACTTCATAAGCTGACAATATTTTTAAGGCGATTTTTTCACGATTTAGCAGACTTAATATATTCACAAGTATCGATCCGTGTTTGTCAAACTTTAGATTACATTGTGTGGAATAGAGTTCCTACTATGTAATTTGATACACTTTTCTGTCAACAAACTGCACCAGACCAAATAAATTAAAATTGCGGAACGGCTATAAACTGTTTTAAACTTGAAACTCGTATTGACAAACACATACTGATGTCATTGCTATAGTATGGCCATGTAAATAATGAATCATTTAAATAGGCTTGTTCACAGTTGTAAGTACTTTTGTTAATCACGAGAGTTGTATTGTATTTGCTGGGATGATGAATGCGGTTTACATATAATTTGTTAAACGGGAACACAGTTGCTATTTAAATGCATGCTCTTTGTTGTAGTTTTTTGCGTTTTTTAAGCAACGCACGTAGATAAATATTTAAAAAATGAAATTACGAATGTGTGCATACGCGTATAAAATAACTATAACACACAGACGTCTGCAAAGAATAACTGATAAACATGCAATTAAACAGTCAATAGCGTGTGTTCTATCATTTATACGCCAGCAACACAACCTTAAACAGCTAATTTACGAGGTGAGACCCATATATATACACAAAAACACTGGTTTAAACTGATCAGGGCACGCGTTATCAAAGTTCAATGTTTATGTTTGGTTAAGTGCAATTGTCAACATGATATCTCTATTGGTGGATATTTATTTATGTATTTGTTTGTTTGTTTGTTTGTTTGTTTATTTGTTTGTTTGTTTGAGTGTTAGTATGTTTGTTTGTTTGTTTATGTATTTATTTATGTATTTGTTTGTGTGTTTGTTTGTTTGTTTCTTGTTTTTTTTTGGTTGTTTGATTGTTTGTTCGTTCGTTCGTCCGTTCGTTCTTTCGTTCGTTCGCTCGCTCGTTTATTTATTTATGTATTTATTTATTTATTTATTCATTCATTCATTCATTCATTCATTCATTCATTCATTCATTCATTCATTCATTCATTCATTCATTCATTCATTCATTCATTCATTCATTCATTCATTCATTCATTCATTTATTCATTCATTCATTTATTTATTTAATTATTTATTGAATTCATTTATTTCGTGAATTGTATCTTTCTATTTCGTAAACAATATACACAGCTCATCTGAAAACCAATGCGAATATTTAGTGCCACAATGACCCAATATTTGTGTGTCAATGGTTGTAAGTGGAAGATAATTTGATAATATCGGTCTATCGGTCGGTCTGTCGGTTTCCGGGCAATCAGTTTGCCGTTAGACCAGGTTCGTTTTAGCTCTCCAATTATTTGAGAGATTATTCTTCACAAACCTTCAGAAAAATATATGTGAGTATAGTGTTTTGGCCAAATTCGATAAGTAATCAAATATCCCCAGGAACTGCGACGTTATGGCCCTTTAGTTATCTCAAAATACTCGTCGGTGCCGTTTTAATATTAAACAGACATCAAACAATACGTTTACATAATATGTCAGTCATATAATTAATTCATTTGAACGTATCTCAGAGTGTTTTGTACACGAAGTATCACATCTTAAATATGTTCGCTTCTTTTGAGTGTTTCTGAATTGGTTCTAATAGTTTTAAGTAAGTTATAATTAAGCATGAATTAATCACACTGTCGCCACAAAAGTTTGTATGAAGCTTGATTTCAAGTCTAGGTCTATGCATTTCAAATGTACTATCAGCCGATCCGTTGTTCAGCCAATTATTAACATTTTTGGACTGGATATGAAATAAAATTACCAATAAAAAATAGTATTAGCACAAATAGTAGTAGTAGTAGTAGCAGTAGTAGTAGTAGTAGTAGTAGTAGTAGTAGTAGCAGTAGTAGTAGTAGTAGTGGTAGTAGTAGTAGAAGTAGTAGTAGTAGTAGTAGTAGTATAAGTAGTAATAGTAGTAGTAGTAGTAATAATAGTAGTAATAGTAGTGGTAGTAGAAGTAGACGTACAAACAATAAGTAGTAGTAGTAGTAGTAGTAGTAGTAGTAGTAGTAGCAGTAGTAGTAGTAGTAGTAGTAGTAGTAGTTATAGCAGAAGTAGTAGTAAAAGTAGTAGAAGTAGCAGTAACAGCAGCAGCAGTAGTAGGAGTAGCAGGAGCATTAGTAGTTGTATCATTATTATTATTATTATTATTATTAGTAGTAGTAGTAGTAGTAGTAGTAGTAGTAGCAGTAGTAGTAGTAGTAGTAGTAGTTGTAGTAGTAGTAGTAGTTATAGTAGTAGATGTAGTGGTAGTAGTAGTAGCAGTAGTAGTAGTAGTATTAGTAGTAGTAGTAGTAGTAGTAGTAGTAGTAGTAGTAGTAATAGTAGTAGTAGTAGTTTTAGTAGGAGCAGTATCATTGTCAGTAGAACAGTAGAAGATTCTTCTACTTATGCTGCTATTGTTACTGTTACTGGGATGTCCTTTGATTTAAAAATAATACAATGTCCTTTCCTCGCCATATTAAGGTAAACGCGCTACTCAGATACTAACACTAAGTTGCAATTACGAGATGAAAATTCGTAATACACATATGTCTATTTTGCTTTTTGTGCCAGTTTTAATATCGCTTTGTATGACAATATAGACTGAATGACAATAAAATATACAAACGTAGCCTTGCAGGACATTAATGTGTTGTGCTCGTTACATATTGGACGACATAACATAGTTGTATGATACAGCTGATGTTGCTTATTACATGGACGTTCTGGATATGTCGACATAGAACATAATTCCCTACTGTCGTCCGTCTTATTTCATATTAACGAAATATGGTTATCTTGAAGTTTGTACACAAATTGTCGGTATCCTCGAACTGTTTTTACATCGCAACTAGTACTTTTACACTACTTTTTATATTTTTTAGCTCAAAGACGTAACAAACCAAGACCCATGTTTGTCACACATTGCAAACATGTGAACACCTATTTCCACTATTTGAAATAAATATGTGATTACTTGAAATGAAGAACTGATCACTGGTTTTCTGTTAATTTGAAGTCATTTGTGACTTCAAGTGTGACTGTACCTTAATGGGAACTGGTAAATACTATTTAATGCTCAACATACATGAATTGTCTCATCTTTGTAGGAGGCACCTCTAAAATGACAGTACACAAGGACATATTTTTAGCTATTTACAACATGCTAATCGCATCATTAAATCGCTAGCAGTGCATGATAAGCCCCGCTTACTGGATATTGTTTAGTTGTTAGTTAAATATAAATAAACATAGCTTCGTGTACCTTGCTTAAATGGAAACGGTCAGTGTTAAACACTTTATGGAAATAATAAGTTTAACCGTACTCAGAATTAAAGAATAAAGAATATACAAAGACATATTTGTTTTCGTCCTTTTAAACACTTGTATATGTTGATTTTTTGGTTTATCATTATTCCGATATGTAACCAGACTCAATTTACTTGGTAGACTATATTTGTTTCGGATAAATAATTATTTGCGGAATATAATAGCGATGCAGTGAGAACCAATGCTTGATTGAAATGTTTACTTTGTACAATGTAAAATAGTGTATGTCATATGCGGATTTGTGGGCGTTCAAATTTATAGTTCAGATTTTGTTTTATTATCTTTAAATTAATAAGCTCCAATCATAGGTCGCCATTCGCGCAACGTTACACGGTTTTCACGTTACCCGCACATGAATAAAGCCTGAATCGAGACATACAACATTCCCAGAGCTTAGCGACATCTGGTTTATGTCGTCACTATCCAGTTTTGTTTTAAATTTTATACATCACATGATTCACACCACTCATATAGATCTATATTTCGTTACTAAGGTTCTGAATACCCATGACACACTTTAAATCGACTATAAACACACGCGCTGCAGACAATTCCTATTGAACAAGCCGCCTGTACAACATGACACGTCTCTTAATATAGTGTCTACATATTCATGGTGTACACTTAGTGTAAGGTAATGGTCGCTTTCTGAAATATATTGTACAGTACAGAAGACTGTTTTAGCAGTTAAAATTAATTAATTTGATGTTAGTGCAGGTTGTAGAATAAAAGACAAACATGTATGTTTGCAAATTATTTGTAAAGTAGAGCGACGTCATATATTATTATGAGCGCGCGCACTGTTTTTCGGATTGTGTGTTTGAATGTAAATATGATGCAAACAATGCAAACATATACATAATTATAGTATAAACAGATTATTTAGCATCGTTATGTACACTACCGTGATATATCTAGATTTACACACAGCTGTCGGCAAGTCCAATATGGTAGTTCACCTGTGTACTCGTCCAAATAGATCACCGCATTGTACATAACGCTGTAAAATAACATAATATTATTACATTTTAATAGCATACACACAAATGTACTTTGGAGTTTGTGTATTTTATCATTGATATACTTGCCCTGAATAAACACTGCACAACAGATTTGTTTATCTCGTGCATGATTAAATATATAATATGGAGCAAAAGGAGCGTTAGGTTCATGTTTGCGTAAGCCATATTGTAATGTTTGTATAAATTAACAAAATATATTTTTAACCGGATTAAAATCGCTCGATATGGAACTATTTGGAGTAACTGCTCTTAAATGTTGTTATTATCAAGAAATAATAATAAATAAATAAACCATCATAGGCGTTGTAGATATTAACAGTCATGCGTTTAGCAACTAATGATCAACTGATCTTTCTAAATTGACAGTGGTGCACTGTATTAGAACTAAATTTTTTGTTTGGACAGTGTCTCAATCAAAACCTGACTACATTGGAATATGCTAGACACTAAAATAAAGTAATCAATAATATAATGCTCAACAATGATATAGTACATACTAATATATGATATTGTTTTTCAATACCTTTATGTGATAATTAAACAAAATATAAAGTCATTGTAACTTAACTCATCTTTCAATCAAATGCTAATCTTTTGTTCTGAAACATTTTCTTGAGTAACATGTTTACAGGTTTAAAAAATCTGCTAAATGACTAACACATATACAATGCCGCATTTTTAAAGCAGCTCACTATTGCAGTTAATCCGTTGTGAAGTTAATCTCGTCAAGAAAAACATCTATCGAGCCCGACACACTCAGGTGTAATAATATAAAGATATACGAGAATATTGTGGTAATTTGTTGCAAGGTAATTTTAAGTAATCTAAAGCACGGCTCTTATTTGTCAAGCACATATGAGTGCACACTTGCAAATCGCTGGAGATATATTTGAGACGTTTAATCTTTGTTAAATAAACAAAGATTTATTAATGACACCTTGGGATCACTTTAATCATTCAAGTGAATTTATTAATTCAAACAATTTAGCACTTACCTTTTTGAAAACTGAAAGCTCTACTCCTGCAGGTATTGTAAGCTATTTCAGGTCAGACATCGAATTTAAACAAAGCTTTGAAATAAGAAATACTCCAGGAAAGGAAAAATCACTACAACCCCCACCCAAGAAGTTTTACTGCACCTCCATCAATCCCAAAGCTCAAACATAGTGCATATAAAGTAGGATTCATCACCTTCATACCGTTATATGCCCTTCCAAAGTGCAACTCTAAACTTATTGTAAATTGTCAGGTCACATTCTGGTACTGAACATAATTTTGCAATAGACTGCCTAAACATGTCCATGGATCAACTGTTTGTCATACTAGCCATTCTAGTCTAGAATGTCTCAAGACAAATGGTTTCCTTTACTGACCCCTTCAAAAGGTTTCCGGGGTCATACAAGCTCTTACCATTAACCCATTGTAGCCCAAATGAATTGTGTCTGTAATGTTTTTAATGAGGCGTACGTATGTTAAAGGAATACTATGTCACCGAAACATTGGCTTCACATTGCACTTTAAATTATATTATTTGACAGAAATGCCCTGTACTAAGACAAGTGCTTTACATAAATAAAAACATGTAATACTCAATAAGATATTGGTCCCGTGATGTCCTTTTCAATGATATAGTCCCTTTTAATGTAGCAATGCAATTTTAAGCACAGAGTTAAGTATTCTAATGAAATGAGTCCTCTCTTAGTTAACTATTCGATATAGTTTTTCAGTAAATTACATTGTACATTGTACTAATTATATTGCGTGCAAAGTTATTATAATGACAATCTCAATGTTGAGGTAATTGGATCAAAGGACAATATAAAACAAATACACACCGAATTTATAAAAGCATGTCCGGGTAATAATTTAGCAACACTGGAACCATGGCTGTTTAATATAGATAGGTAGATTGATTACTAAAACTTTGTAGGTTGGTTAATCATTACATGTAACTAAATCTTATTCATTTTGGAGTTTTGGGTCACAAGTCGATGTCATCCGGATAAAAACTTTGCAATCCTATTCACTGGGTCAAAGGTCTAGTTCTCTGTCAAAGTCAAATTCACCAATATTGGCAAAATAAAACGTGTTTCAATGTACATTTCATTCGTATTAAAAATGGCATGTGTTCATATCTTTGTTAATGCTAATTCTTAGAACCACTTTGTTATTACTTGTACTGATTGACGTATAGCTTAAAAATTCAAAGTGTTATCACACAGCATGGAAAAAATGAATTTATAGTATTTGTTTTAGCGTTGAGAATATTCAAAATTATTGGTAGAACCGATATATGCCTCCCTATGCAGTTTTAACACTGATTCAGACCAATTGTGATGAAAACGTTCACTAACACTGGGACGAAACACTAACATTTGTGCCAAATAATTTAAAAACCCGATCATCCATGGCTATGATATAATCTGGACAAACATAAAGCCATTTTGACCTTGGACATCTAAGTGTGACCGAAAGCTTTCACATATGGTGTGGTTTATACGGCGCGACTCGCCGTCTCATTTAAGCACGCATGTACGCCCTGAAAAGTCCTCTCCCCATGGCCAAATTCCAGGTCTTACAAGAAGATGTGACAAAATAACAAAATTATGGAGCTACATAATGAAGAATGGATAAAGCGGCAACCATATGCTCCCTAATTGTTTGTTGGCGATCATAAAACACTGACAGATAATGCATTTTGAAAATAAACAATAAACGCAAGAAATCCTAGTACGGCATACTTATACACTGAAATGGTTGCTTGAACAATCATGTTCAATACATTTGCAAATTACTGTTAAAATTACTTAATTACTGTTAAGAATGATTTTTTCAAACACTTCGCGAATGTCACAAATTGTATTCAACATTTCTATTGCACCATTGGGAGTCAAGTAACAGATGTGTTCATGATAAGTACTCAGTAAACAATTCTTTCAAGATAAGGCGCCAACTGATGGATGAGATTATTCCCATTTGCCAGTTGGCAAAACAGCATACTGTCTTGATAGAACATACCTTGTTTCCAACACTAAATCTTTGTATATTTTACGTGTTCATCCATATTTGTTCACTAGTAAATACATGCTTGGAAACTAAAGTAATAACAACATTAAAGCGAAAGTAGAGGTGGTTTATTGAATGAAACCGTATACATACATTGGTTAGGTGGTTAAGTTAATTTGATGATATAGTTAACATGTTAAAACATCGTTATAATATGGGTACATGGACATGTTGATTGTTTGGAAATGCGTTTATTTCTTCTAGGACTATTTTTAAGTGTATACACAAATACGAATAATTATCTGTCCCAAGTACATGTATGGATGTTGTACGAACACAGTGAAGTCACATTCGATGTATAGAATGCGTGTTCAGTGTTTAAAAAGGTTAAATTCAAAACAAATATGCGTATCAAAGTTAGTAAACGAAAACACCGGGCACCAGTCAGACAAACGCAGTGAGGGAGAAAATAATGTTATAATTTAACTCGTTAAAATCTTGCACGAACGCAACCGAGTGTTGGAAGCAATTCACGCGCGTAATGTATACTAATGGAGCTCTCAAGCGTCATGTTAATGTTTGCCAGCTATAATATATTTGAGGCGTGTCGTGGGAAAACCGGGCTTAATGCCCAGGCGTAAAGTATCGTCCTGGATCAGTCTGTGCAGTCCACTGACTAATCGTGGACGACACTTTATACTTTATGGTATTATCTGTTGTATGGAAGTCTATATATATATATATAGACACGATGAACATGTCCACGATATATATATATATATATCGGGGGATCCATATCGATCGTGAAGCGCTACGACAGTTTTTAACCTGTTCAAAGCATTCGTGGCTAATCGTAGCGCAGCCATGATTTTTCCAAAACGTAGGACAATCCTAGTGCCATCGTATCTGAATCTGGCTTAATCTTGCAGCCAACATAGAGACATTCTTGGCCTTTCGTGTTTAATCGTGATAATTCGTGACCGAATTTATGATATATATGTTACAAGTGTATAGTTTCAAGTTGGTAAATTTGCTACGTGTATGGTACGGATTTCTACGCTTGCCCTACGGTTCAGTGACGATTCTAGAAGGATCTTCAGGGACAACTATCATGACTATTCACGAATAAACACGATGGACAACGACAACGCGACGATTGGGTAGCGTTGCCTGTAAGGTTTATCGCGATGTTACTACGCACTCACTACGTTTGCCTTCGTTGGTGTCACGATTATGCACGGGGCATCCTAATGTCCAAATCGCCTGGAAGCGTAGAGAAGCCTGAGAATTATTGGCTACTCGTAGGTTTATCATGATGAATCTGACTACAATCGTAGAAGAAACGTTAATAGTCGTCTGTTAGTGTCTGTTACCGTAGCGTATACCTGGCGCTAGCCTATGACAATGGTAACAAATCGTATCATAAATTGGTGAATCCCTGGTGAATCGGAGGCGGAGACCTACAAGTGTCGCTGATATTCGTAGTATCGTCCTATAACAACCGTAGGTAAACGTAGGAAAATACAATCGGGACACTGTGCATTCCGACTAATCACGATGAATACGTCCACGATCAATCTTGGGCTATTGTAGCCCAAATCGTGACAGTGTGACCGGTGCATAAAATGATATAGAATCCGTCTCATAACATAATTACCCGAAATGACATCTGATTAGAAAGGCAAACATCGAGTTAACACAGCAAGTGCATGGTCTTTGTAATAACTCTAAGAATTTTGAAAGAGAGCGTATCTGTGATAACCGCTAATATGTAAGCATCATGAACTGAGTTTAAACTATCTACTCAAAAACATTTTTTTTTCTAATGAGACGTAAAATAACGTTAACTTGGTATAAACATAACATAAATCGTTATACTTCTAATATTACTATTACAAGAACAACAGCAACAACTACATGTACAACTACTACTACAACTACTACTTCTACTACTTCTGCTATTGCTACTACTACTACTACTACTACTTCTATTACTACTACTCCAATACTACTTCTATTACTACCACTACTTATTTAACAACTACTACAGCAACTACTACTACTACTACTATTGAAACTACTACCACTACTTAATAATATAATAATTAGGCTTTTGATACTACTTGTATTACAACAAAAACAACAGTAACAACAACAGGTGCTATATGGAATGGAAACGTAAGAAAGTGTTACTTGAATTATATATTTACTTATTCTCGTTTTATATGAACGATTAAGTAGAAAACATTGTCAGTGAATTGATTGAAGTCGATAAAATCATGTGCATTTTTATAAGTTTTTTTTTAATGGAATAACATTAATTTGTACATTTTAGCATGCATTTTTTGTTTTATGTTTATTGCACTAACAAGGGCAGTATATCCACAGCAGTTAACGTTAACGTTAGGTAGCGTTATTGTTACACATGTGAGTTGATTGTATTAAGGTGTCAGTTTACGTCATGGTTTTGGCGTTTCAATTGTTTGACATCATTGGTAAGTTCACAGTTTACACATATATTCACTCGTGCGTAGTTTTTTGAACTACTTGCATATATTATTATATTTCACTTGTAGCATATATGTTTTAATGTATGAAATTTTGTCTGTAAAACATATGATTTATATACATGCAAAGCTTGGATGTACTTCAACGTGCCAATATACTACGCAATACATACAACGTACGCAACGAAAATCAAATAATTGTCATTTAAATTTAGTTTCAGGAACACTGTCAGTGGTATACGTCAGCGAGTACAATTTTATGAAAAATATTGTAGAGTAAGTTTGTAACAGTTCTATGAATTCCACGGAGCCATGACATTTTTTGAAGGACGAACTGATAATATAATTGTTACGGTTACACATGCTGGAGGCTCATTTAAACTATTTCCAAACGATTTGCCTAAATACCTGCATTATGGATGTAAATGGGATTTGAGTGCATCGTGCAATATAACTGTTAGTAAAGACAAAATGACTGCACGATATGGTGTTGTGCAGCTCCGGAGGAGTTTGTTTTAATTCATAGCTAATGTGTTGACGTTTGTGTAAAATGTACATGTATCACACAATCACAATTATGAGCAAATAATGTTTAAATGTCTATATGCAACTACACCGAATGTTTATGTTACTAACATTTCATATTAAACAATTCGTTATCTGACTTATTTGACTTTATTTTGCAGCTAGTACAACACTACCGACATTTCCAATTCTGACTACACAGGCCAAAGTTGATTGCTCGGTTGCTCCCAATCTCACCGAGCACCACTGGGCAATATACGAAATATGTATTGAACAAAGTAGTGGCTTGTTCAACCTTCAACCTTAAAACATTTCATAGAGGAAACATAAGTATGCTTCTGCAATCACTTACCCCAGAAGACGACGGCTCGTTTGTTGTATGTAAACTTGCAGAACAGAGACAATATGTTTGGAGCATCAATATGCTAGGTGTGCACAAATATCCATTTGATCATAAATCTTAATCACATAAACATACATAGACGTAGTCATGCGTTTTATGTTGTTGTTTGTTCTGACCCTTGATACAACACATTATTCATGTTGTTGTTTTTTTTAAAGAACAATACTTCTGCAAAGACATGTTGAAATGTTTGCGTAGTATCTGTACAGTTTCACCTGCATTGTGAACAACGTTCGTTTCTGGTCTTCATACGGAAGCCTCGTTGAATCAAACCTGTAAATTTACACTTAGTAGTCCGAATATCACATCCATAGTAGAAGTTAATCGTCCATATTGCCCTCCGACACCAGCACATTTTAGAACATATGTTGTAACTATTTGCGAGACAGACAACCCGGAAGACTCAGGAGCTAGGGATTTGTAGGACATGCAGCAGGTCTTTTTCAATTGAAGGTGCTATGTAAGTTTACGTTTATAAAATTGTTGCATTTTGGTGCGATACACAATAAAATGGTACTCATCGTACACGGAAATTTACAGTTTAAAACACAATGTTTCAAAATGTCTCTGTGTGCAAATGGTAAAGCAAGCGAGTATCAATACCAGACATTGTATTTTAAATATTTCTAAATTGTATTATAATGTGTCATGGGTTTATGAATACATGTTTGACGTTATACTCTTATATTTCACCGTCAGCAAAAACATTCAGTAATTACGTTTCTGTTACGCATCCATCGGTTTTTAGATACAGCTCATATACGCGAATACCATATAAGCAGTTTCGGCGAATAGACAAACACTTTTGTGATTGACAAACGGAACATTACTGCCACACTGAAGGCAAGACCCAGCAGACATACAGATTAGCAAGAGCGTTGTAATTGCTGCCACAAACAAAACAATTCAACAGTACGAAATGTAGCTGTTGTCAAGTCAGGAATCAGGAGCTTATGCCTGCGTAGCTTTTAATGGACTTGGTATAGCGAATAAGGCTACCCATGTACATGCGTACATATCAGGTTAGTCGCATGCTTAATTTTGTTTTGTTTAGAAATTAGGAAATATAGTGGTATGATTAAACAATACACACATATTTTTGTCCGTTTTCTGTAACATAGAAAACAAGACACAAATAAATTATTGTGAACAACTGAACATCATTATGTAAATTGACACAATCCTTGTTTCGATATTTTGCCAAACGTAACTATTCTATTTTTAAAAATATAAAATATTTTTTTTGTTTTGTTTTTTTAAATTATATATAGTACATACCTACAAACTAAATGTTAGAAATATTATGTTTAGTTGCGATGTATGGTTCTCTTTTCAGAAACAGATGCACAGGGCGAAAGCAGTTTTAGCCATGCACATGTTATTATGTATGTCATAGGTGGTGTTGTTATTCTTCTTTTTGTTTTGCTGCTGTGTGAAATTTCTTTGTGCTTGAGACCTATACGGATTGCACGTAAGTAGCGTATATTAACCTCTTAAGTATGCTAGTGTGCTATTGTAAAGGATAATGGATATTTATTAATAACCTATAATAATCATACCTTTTGACAGCGATGCACCCAATTCACAACGAAAATATTGGCGAGCGTCATTACTCTATAATATTCAAAACACACAACTGCCTTCACATATTTTTATATACTTAAATACTTAATGAACACTTACTTACAGTATGATAAACAATATATATTGGATTATTTTGTACTTTGTTTTGCAGAAAAGGCAGCAGTTCCAATGGTTCAAATAACAGACGCAGGCCCATGTACTGACACTTTGCATATTACAGAAGTAGAATCAACACGAACGATTGGCAGTGTTCACATTTACGAAAGCATCCCGACGCAGCTTCTTGCTGAGGTGTCATATAGTGAGGGTATGAATACATAAAAATTCTACGTAAAAAACAATTTGTCATACAATTATCAATAATGCGCATTGCAGAATGAAATAATTTAATGTAAACATTAATTTAATTATTCTTTACATGTACTCTTTGCAATTTATTTTCAGATCTTGGGGATAATCCTATGGCACATAGGGTAGTTTATGATTATCACATCGGTTAGCATTTACTGAATTAATATATATAGTTACTAAACTAAATTAACCAATACCGTTTGCAACGATATCTTTGCTAATGAGGAGTGCATCCAGTTATTCATTTAAAATTGTTGGCGAAGTTTAGAATATGTACAGCATACACAAGGAATGTTTAATCAAAACAATGCATTGTATTTGACATTCCTTAAGTATATATATACATACTCGACTAAAGTTATACACGCGCATGTCATACATATGCTTTATATAAATCAAATCTATTTTAGAACAAACCGAGGTCGTTACGAAAGTCCGATTCGTACTGGCAGATGGCGTTTCACAACGCAACGCTTCAGTTGGAGAATACATTTATAATAATATGATATCTTGTGAAATAATCACTGACCACACATTTATAACAATGACACACTTGACGATGACGATTTAATATATTTTGTTGATTACTGTATTATTTGTATCTGTTGTTTTTGTGTAGTGTGCTGTAAGTTATATATGTACGTAATGTTTGCATATGCACATGTGTTTCTTAATTTGTTTTCTAATTTGTCGTACAAATGTATCGCCATCTCCTTATCTTCTCAATTAATACGTTTTAGAGCTATTAATGATTGATGGCTCTGTAAAAATCTGTAAAAATATATAAACATAAAGACGATTAACAGATAAGTTAGTATGAATGCTTATTACAACACGTAGCATGTTCAACATATTCCATGGGCGATTTTAGGAATAGTAATTATCCGATAGAGATAACAAAAAGTCCTATTTCGATAATGACACCGTCAGATGGCGTTAAATGTTGGTAAAGCATTTCTACTCAGATATTCCCATTACTAATCCATAGGGATGTTATCATTCCACTTTACAGACATTGAACTGAAAACATTTTCTGGTCTATACTCTCAATTAAATACCCAAATCATTAATAAATATCCACGGTAAAACTTAATATTTCAGCTACTCTATTAAACTGCCCAAACTGTTAAGTACTTTAAAGTACCGTTGCTTAATAATTAGTTACAATATGTCAATTTAGAAACGTGTGTGCCTTATAACACAGGTTGTTAGTCAAAAAGTTGCATGTGCACGTCGAAATATACACCTCGTGTCCAGCATACGTTTAAATGCAATTCGATTTTTAAAACAGGGATTTGTCCCGGTGCAAACGCTTAAATTGCCGGGGCAGTAGAGTGAGAATATTATTCAGTCAATATGTGTTTGTACGTCACCCATGCTGACATGAGTATCAGTTATCATTAATAATATCCCAAAGCATCACAGTTATTTAAAACAAACATTTAATCATTGATAATAACATCGAATCTTTGAAACATATGGAAATGCTAAGTGCTGTCACATTTTTAAACCACGCAATGTCTAAGCACACACTGTTTCAATTGTTAATTGTATGTTTTGATGCTATACAAATGAAGTCATGCAGCTGCCTACAGTTGACACGAAAAGCGCACATCTGTTTCATATTTAAATCTGATTGATGTATTTCAAAAACGTTTATTTTGAAAACTAGTTAACTTGTACATAATATAGTTTATAGCATAGTTTATATATCAGTTATGCTTCACATTAATGGTTACGTGCAAACATGATACGCGAGATATCGATGGTTTACCATAAAACTATTGTATCTGTTATAGAAGTGTAAGAAGTATTCACAGTGTATAAACCGATTGCATGTACTAAGGATTTTGTTATTACGATTGTCATGATGCATCTCTCCACACATGCCGACATCAATAAATGTGATATTTTTAGAATACACATCAAAAGACGATTCGTACATTCATTAATTACACAAGGAACACATATTTTTAGAACGACGTGTTTTATTATCAAAAGACAACTACATAACGTAACGATGAATGTTTTTTCAGTGCTGTTGTTGGCGTTCAATTTAAGTATACATTGTTGGTCTGCTAGAAATGCCTTATACTGTAAAATGACAGACAGTCTCTCTGACAGACAAAACAACTATTGATATGTAATTATCAATTGCATGTTGTGCTGTTTGTGTTGTGTCGTATGATACAACATCACATTTAGAAAACAAAATAACTTGTTTCAAAACTACACTGGCGCCGTGAAAGAAATCTACAATGGCTATTGAAATAATTAAAATCTAGTCAGCTATGTGCAAATATGATATCTAGTACTATTTCATTTATGAATGATGCTCGATATTATGAGCATGATGCTCAGCCGGAAGAGCAAGATGCTCGTTTACTGAGCATGATGCTCCACGTTACGAGCATATGATGTTGTCTTAGATATTAAAGACCTTAATCGTACTCCATACAGCACGCACTTGGATCATGTGGAGTTTGCAACTGCAAATAATTAAAACGCGTTTTGTTGCAAACACGTTTTCCACGTTAGGTTGTATGTGCATACATTTATTGTATTCAACGATTTGATAACAATGAGTATGTTTCGGGATTCAATGTCAGTAATTTTTGTCACAAACACGCACAATACCTTTCGTACACATTCGTTTGATTACGTTTCAATAAAATAATTGTACTAATTTAGCTCTGATTCATTTCTTTTCATGAAACTGAAACCATGGTCTTAAGCAGTATTTGCATGTTTCTTAATATAATAGAGCCCAATCGTAGTTTAAAAAAAATGCATTTAAATAGCACACATGCAATCGCAGTGTATAATACATACTGGTGGTTTCTTCACATTTGTCACATAAGAAAAAATAGTAACAGATACGTTATGCGTATTTTCAAATGTATTGGGATCCCAATGGATAGAGTTTAAGATAAGAGATACAAAAACGGATTTAATTTTGTTTTACGCAAAGACAACAATACTCTGGCTTCACTTCCAGACAATACAGCAGCAAACAAATACGTCAGTCTCCGGCACTCCATTTTCCCCATTTTATGTGAAAATCTCGGGAAGTTCACTTGCGAGGCACCAAATACAGACGGGATGAGTGGCAAAGACTTGTATCTAGATGTACACTGTACGTTAGTAGGTCGTACGAGAAGGGTCTTTATTGTCTTATCCAGCATGCTGCTCAGTGAGCGAGAATAAGTCCCGACTTTCTTCCGGCCATTTTCATATAAACTAAATATGGTTATCTCAAAGTTTTTAGTGGACTTGTCGATGACCTCGAACTGGTTTTCCATCGCAGCTCGTTCTAACGAACTACTTTATATCTATTTAACTCGAAGTGTTGACACCTGTGAAAAGACTTAACTAGATTTGTTCATACATTGCAAACACATATGTTTAATGAGCATGTGCGTTATTTAAATGAATTATGGATTACTTATTGTTCGTTCATGTAGACGATCGCTATTTTCATAACAATATATTGAACATTGAGACGCAGTGCTAATAAAATACCTGTATTCGGATATGTCGATCGAACTATTTGAGATAATGTATTTTTAAGTAAATTACATTCGACTGTATACTACTAATATTCCTTGTATAATTATTATTTTAGAATCGCAATTTTGAAGTCCTTGGGTAAAGGATAAGATCAAACGTACAATAAAAAAACACACACTTAGTAATTGTAAATTCCTTTCCGAGCAATAGCTTCACAACGCTGGGGCTAAGGTTGTTTAATCTTGGTAGGTAGATTACTCAAACTGTGTTGGTTGGTCAATCAGGGCATGTAATAATGTCCTATTGATTGAGAGGTTCAATTGTCAATGGTCAATGTCAAACCAAGCACATATTAATTGAAGAAACCCCATTAATTGGTGTCCGGATAACAACTGTGCAATCCTTTGCCACATTAGTTACGTAACTGCTAACAAAGGATTCCTATTTACTATTGTTCACTGGGTCAAAAGTCAAGGGCAAACTGATCAAACGATAAAGAAAAGCTCAACAGTACATGCAACCTTGTCCTGGCAATAATTACCGAGCCTTTGCGCATAGGTTCTTAAAACTTGCTAAGTAATTTAATCCTGCTTAGCAAAGGATCCGTTTTGATTACTTAGTCATTACTTTTTTTTCAATTTTGTACAGGCGATTGCTATCGAACTCTTATAGATAAGTTTTAAAATTTGGGATTGTATGGTTGTTACTACATTCTAGTAGATTCATTATAGTATCAACGATCAAGGCCAAAATAGTCAATCACAAAACGTGTTTCAATTTACGTGCCATCCGTTTAAAAAATGTTTGTGTTCATATATTTTGTCATGCCCATTGTTTGAACCACTTTGTTATTACGTGTATTGATATATGCATTGATTAATAAACTCACATTGTTATTATACATCATAGGAAAAATGACTTTTTATTATTTGGTTTAGCAGAAGATTCACAAATATAGGTAGAACCGATGGATGCCCCTATATGCAGTTTTGACATTGATAAAGAAACACACATAAATTAAACGTTAAAGGGACGAAGCACGAACATTTGTGCCAACTAATTTTATTATCTGGACAAGCAAATGCCATTTTGACCTTGGACTTTTAAATGTGTTCGTAACCTTTTACATGTGGTATGTTTTATACGCTCGACATGCCGCCTCATTTAGGCAAGAATGTATGTGAAGAAAGTTCCTCTATCCATTGCAAAACCACAGCCGGCCATGAAGGTGTGACACAATAACTAAATCACGGAACTACGGAATGACGGATGGACAAAGCGGTGACTACATGCTCCCTTGAAATTCATTGTAAAACAGCAGTCAATGTATATCGAAAATGAATTATATGAGCAAGAACTCTTAGTACGGAATGCTCTTTTAAAACACTTTCATAATGTCACAATCTTAACCCTGTATGCCTTTAATACTTTCTTTACCCCTTATGCCTTTAATACTTTCTATATTACACTTCATCCTTCACAACTAAGCCATTCTTATACGACAAGCATTATCAATAATGACCTCGACATTGATTGATTGGGTTGTACGGGATAGTTTCCCCGTGTCTCAACTGGACAAGTTCTACAGTGTTATGATTATGCAATTTATAACATTTCAAGTAAATTGGTTATCAAACATTGATCGTAAAGAATTTGTCAAGTGATTACATATGAGCTATAGATCATTTTAGACGTGAAATGCTAGATGTCATTTAACATATTTTTATCAAAAATTCGCATTATTTTGTCGATATAATCGGATAGGCAGAAAGTAAACCCATCTTATAATGGCTGGGTAATTATATCATAGAAGTAGTTACACACTGAAATATTAACAATTATCACGTTAAGCGTTTGTGCCCACAAGATGTCGCTTCTCTACTAATCTGCGTGAACTGGCACTGTGCATGTGAGTACTCAGTAGCACTACTTTCAAGATAATGCGCCCGTTACCAGTTGGCGAAATAACCATACAGTCTTGATAGGACATAACTAGTTTCAAACACTAAATTTTGCGAATATTTTTTATTTCAGATTGAACAACTACGCGGTTGTTTTATTGTTATAGTAGACATGTATAACCATATTTGTTCACTGGTAAATACCAGTTGGGAAATTATAGTAAAACAGCATGACAGCGAAAGTAGAGGTAATTTATTGCACATAACTGCATTAATACATTGGCTAGGTGAAGCAAGTTAATATTATGATAGAATTCAGATATTTAAATATCGATTGTAGATGTAGCATTTATTAAGATTAAATTATATAAAAGTGACAAAAAACAGTTCAATATGCAAATCATTAGGTTAATTGATAATACATCGTGTGTCGTGTTTTATGAATGTATTTTCCAATGAGTGCAGCCGCCTTTTCATATAATAGGTATGCGTATGAGTTATGTTCAATTGTAATCTGAAGTGGATTCGTTTTACATTACTTAGATGTACATGTTGAATGTCTGAGGTCCGAATTAAAATGTTTTGTGTCTTAGTACAATTCGTGTTATTGGTAATTGTGTTGTGTGACAGAACTGAAACTACTTGCGATGACAAGAAAATGTCGTTTCACATCTACAATTTCGCCGAGAAGTGTAAGTTAATCATGAATTAAATGTGAAAACGCACAATATACAATGCAGGGCAGATGGTCCGTCTAATGACTCAACATGTCTCTGGCATGTGTTTTTAAATGCATTTTATTGACTTATTACTTAATATATTTTTAACAACAGTCACAGTTGCAACAACAAGATGTATAACATAAGTATGTCAACATTTACCAGTGATATATTACATACCCTCGAAAGTTGGCATCTTGTGAACATGATCACACAATGGTATATTACATCTGATTTACAGATATTACTTTAAAACATATATACCATGTATGAATGAAACACGTATTCTGCTATGATAAAGGTGATAAACAAGTGTGTGTATGACGAATATTACATTTGCGTTTTGATTTGCGCCATATTTCAAAACGTTTACCTATTCAATCTGTAAGATGCAACAATTAGGTTTCATGTTTGAAATCTGCACACACAGCGGTTTGTTGAATATTTGGTAAGAGTTATGACGGACCTGATATTAAAAGTGAAATGCAACTTAATTAATATAATCGTATCATGAAATATACGGCAATTTTCGCATACGGCGATCGCACGGGCGGGTTAAATACAAATGTCATCGATGGCCTTTAAGAATAAAGAAGACACTGTTATGTAATGGAGCAAAGTATAGATTTAGCATTATAATGCATTTCAAATTTCTGTCCGTCGATCAGTTTATCCGTTTGTTCGTCAGTAAGTTAGTAGACCAAACCATTAGGCCCGGGCTCTTCAAACTTTGTTGCAGGGTTGGTATAGAATTACTATTGATTTTGGGGTCCTTGGTCAAAAATGAAGGTCAAACAGACAGAAAAGATTAAAAACACACACGCTTAATTAAATTGTAAAACATTAGGTAATAACTTCTCAACTGAGACCTAGGTTCTTACAACTTAGCAGGTAGGTTGGTATGACTAGTGGATAATCCCTTAAATTGTGAGTGAAAGGTCTGGGTCAAACCAAACAAAACATGAAACAAAATCACGTAATAACACTTTTCCGGGCAATATCTTTACAACATGAAGGCCTAGTTTCTTAAAATTTACAGGCAGGTTGGTCATAACTAAAAGAGAAATGCCATTGTTTATTGGGACAATGCGACAAAGGTTAAGGTCAAACCGACCAAACATTATACAAACAAACATCCAATAGTGAGAAATTGTTAAACTTGTTGTGGTCAATACTAACACAATCTTTAGTCCGTTGATGTTAAAACTTTATGTTGTTTTCCAAATGTTTTACTATTGGGTCAGGGTCAAACTGACGAAAGGCTTAGCACGACCATTAGATTCAGCATCTTGTCTAGGCAATAACTATTTAACCATTATGCCTAGATCAACGGTGTACGTAGGTTGGTCTTTACACATACATTGTTTACTGAGTCATCGAGTCATTGAGTCAAAGGTGAAGGTTAAACTGTCAAATCAATACCTGTATTTGTAAAGCCTTGTATGCGCATAGCTGCGTAACGTCAAAACAAATCACTTCAAGATTACACATAAAAATGTCCACACTATAATTGTATAGTCCGTTTTTTTTTCTGAGCTGACAACACATAAATAATTTGTTGAATGTGTTATTTTTAGAGTGTTACTTTCGTCGTGATATTCTGTCGTATGTACGGGTATTGATTAGCCTTTAATGTTATGCAAAATACATATGCCTACTAAATTTCAAAAACATTCAGTCGGAATGGCAGAGTGGTTTAAATATGAAGAATACATCGGTTGTTAACCGAGTTGTCCGGGTTCGAATTCCATACATGTATACTTTTATTTCTTTGTTTAACGCTTTTGTATCATTGTTGATTGTTTTAACACAATAGTTAATCATGATATCAACAGTAAAATGACGGACACGGCAGACGAAGACGAAGAAGCGCTCATCTGATTGTGTTGTTAAGTGGTTATTTTATATGGAAGGGTATATCCGCCAGTATATATCCGCCATGCATGTTACTAAATGACAATTGCATGCTGCTAAATGACAATTGCGTATTGTTAAATGACAATTGCCTATTGCATTATGATATTCGTAATGGAACGACATACATTTTCGCCAGTTAATGTCATTGTTATGTTATTTACATTCGTGTGCGTTCTGCTACGTGGTAACGGCATGCTTCGTAATGCCAAATTCTTGCTTCTTGCATGTAGTTGACAAGTGCTTTCAGCCTTTTTGTTTGCCTACTGCAATATTGAAATGTGTATTCATACTATTCCTTTCTGCATCCCTATGCTCATTTACTTTGTTATTGCTGATACTGAAGACAACTCTTGACAGCAAAATCAGATGTTCGATAGTTTCCGGAGATGATATTGTAGACTGCTTTTAGTCATAATAACAATTTTTGAGCCCAAGCTAGTTCAGTTAAAAGTACAATTCGCGTAAAATGTATTCGTTAAGAATATTTTTTTCAACAAATAATTTTAATTACAGAACACACATGAACAAATAAACAAAATACGACAGAAAAACGAAATGTCACGATTTAATGTTGTTGTGGATTCCTATTATCAATTTCCTAAAATATTAATGAGTAACCCAAACAGTAGTTATGCATATATACATGTATACACATGCATTGACAGACGGGCGGACGGACACTCGGGCTGACGTGTGTATGTGCATGTGTGTGCGTGTACGTGCGTGCATGTATGTTGATTTGTATGTGTGTGTATGTGCGTGTACGAGCGTGTGTGTGTGTGTTGAATGTGTGTATTTAGTAGTTTATGAGGTTCCTCCGCGCCACTGCATTTCATGGGGACCCGGCGTATGTACCAGCACCCCTGCCTAATTAACTTTTGAACTCATCAAAAGCTGGGACGAATTTTGAATCATAACTTTTTCTGTCGCAATTTGTAAAATTATGGTGTTGTGTTGCGCTGTTATGGGGAGTGAGGGCTCAGTACACAGTGCAGGTTGCAGTGCAAGAGGAAACTCCAGCTATCCGGTATGTTGACCACCAACCATAATCACATGCGCCGAGTAGGGAATGAACCCGGGCCGCCTAAATGAAAAGCGAGCCTACCAACCACTGAGCTAACCGGACATTGCTTCAAGCTATTCAGAAGTCCTAGGACGGATACGTTGTATGTCTGAAAGTCATCCGTACGGGCAGACGGTCAGGCAGACAGTTAATGCGCAAACTGTCAGGACTGATATACTGAACACCAAACTCTCTGTTATCAATTAATTCCTTAAAAACGGTTAACGGAAATAGATATGAAATACTTTGTGATAGACAGGCATCCGGACGTACGGACAAAAGTACTGACAGACAAAAGTATAAGCTCAACTCACTAAGACTAGCTTGTATCGGCCGTTTACTGATTTGCAGAGGCGGGACGAACAACGGGACCTTCTTTAAACCAAAATAGCCAGGAGCTTAACTAGTCAAAAGTAGCTTGGAGTTAGATATTTCAAAGCGCTTTTACCGACACTGCCGAATTTCTGGTTCTCGGTTACATATGCGTTTTCTACCCTTCAAATGTTCACAATCTCTTCCGATTCTGCAAAAGTACATTGTACATTTATTGTTATTGTATTATAAAAATCAAAACGTGTTTAAAACGAAATACGTCTGGATACATTATTATATAGTATTTTCTATATGCAGCAATGGGGCTGACAAGAGTAGGAAAGTATATATTGTATAATTTGCGTCAAAAACATAATATACAACGTGCAATAGTTTATAAAACACAAATAATACCAGACCTATTACAAAATAAGGTGATTGCAAAACAGATAAGCAATATACTCAATATAATTCTAGTCGCAGAAAAGAGGGAGTAACAAATACAAATACTCTTAAGGATCAACGCAACTTAAAATGGTGTTTTTGATGGATTATATTATTGTATTTTCAGTCGAATAGTACGTCAAACATTTGTGCAAAGTTATGTGCAAATACATTTATTCATGGCCAAGCAAATTCATGACACCTTGAAGTATGACCTTGGCCGTTGACATACATCCCTGATTTAATAGCTTGACAAGCTGCCTCATTTATGCAAACATTTGTTCCAAGAATTTTGTAAACCTCTCAATCTATGGCTTTGTTATATTCAAGCAAAGTGCCAATTTTTACATTTGACCTCTATGTGTGACTTTGACCTCTGTCATACGGATCTGATTTATTAGCGCTACACACAATCTTATTGCTAGAAGTTTTATAAATTCCCTCCATCCGTGGACAAGTTATCGTCCGGACAAGAAAATAAAAGTGCATTTACTCCATGAAATTTCATCAGACCGGAAAATATGCGCATGTTATCGTGGTAGGGATGCAACATATAATGTTTAATTCAATTATACTTATTAGTTCCTGAGAATGAAAATTTCAGCATCGAAATACCCAATATGTAAACAAAAGGCAGTAACTTCCTTAAATATCATCAGACCTGAACGACCTGGCAATGCACTCGTGTCCTCAAGGTAGGGATGTTTCATATAAAGTTTCATTAAATTATCGTCACTTGTACGGAGACGACGTACAACAATGGAGGAAGAACGGATGGAAGTATGGATAGAAGGACAGACGGACGCATTTTAAATATGACGGAAACAAAACTCGGGGAAGGTCATCGGGACAAATTGAACTTCAGCTGATTTAGAATGTGAACGGACGTACGAGCGGCGTCTATATGCCCCCACCCCCTTCTAGGAGCATTATACAGTAATTCATAGCTCTCAGTATTATAAAATGTTGTTTGATACTGGACCGGTAGTCGGAATACGTCAAGTGCTTGTCATAGGCCATCTTGTGAACAATAACGTTATAACACTCATCTGAAATGCGTAACGCTTTGTGCCGATCTGTTTAACTCGAATACAAATATGCTTTTAAAGTTTGTAGATAAAGAGGTAATTCTTGGTTTTGCTGTTTGTAAATGTTAGTTATATGCAATTATCAATCGATTAAGACAGATTATATGTGAAAGGGTATTACCAATACAAATTATACTCACAAAACGAAGCAATGAGTAACTTGCGCAATAAATTAACGATATATGCTGTGATTGGTTTAATGATGAGGATTCGTTGGAAAGAGAAACATCTTCCTGTACATTCAACTACCCAATGTTTAGTTCAGATCTATACTCGTCTTTTTGCAAGTGTATAATACAACTAACATATACAACTGTTAATATACTACATCTGTTTTGGAAACTGCCCATACCAATTATTTATTCTGGATTACCATGCCACAATGTTATATTGTCAGGCACACGTTAACAATGGATTCTTCAGTAGTAAACGTTTGCGCATTACACACTAATGGTAAAATTTATGTTACGGACCTCGTTATTCTGACTTTCACATGTTATTTAATTTGTCCTTTCATATCACTTGAATGGTCTCGTTTAATATTCGGTTACAAGGTTTCTAAGATAAACTGTTCTATGTTGGTTGTACGGCTAGCGCAGTGGTTGATACACTCGCTTCTCACCCGGCGCAAGTGAGTTTAGTTGGCGGTCACCATACCAGATAAATGTTTTCTCCGGATACTCCAGCTTACCCCCCCTCCACCACCCCCCCCCCCCCCACAGCACGAGACCACACCAAATAAAAAAATTATTGCAGTAAAGATAAATAGCTGGAAATTACAGATATGATTCAAATTTCAACCCAAATAAACCTAAAAGTAAATTAGGCAGTGGTGCTGGGACACCCACTCTGGGTTTTATCTTTTGTAAGTTCTTTGGTTGTGTTTTTATATAGATCTTCAAAATGTAGTGTATTATTCTCGCTGTATTTAATGTAAACCCCTTTGTATTGTTCGTTTATATATCATAACATTAACGACTGCTGAATAATTTTGTTTAAAGGTAATAATTTCGCAATTGTGACGGAAATAATAAAACAAAAACACGTGTCGTTTAATTTAATGCACGAAAAACCCATAGCAATACAAAATCAACACATAGAACTTTAAACCATCGACTGTGAAACTTCGTGCAAACTGTTCTAGTTAACAAATGATGGCAAGTGCATTGTGATTTACATAGGCTGAATTATTGTTTCAATCTCAGGACAATTGAAGCGTCACAACCGACTTTAGTATTGGGTTAAAAAGCGTTATATGCACATAGCAGAAGATCTTTCATTATAGACTTTTATACAAATAACGCTTTTGAATTTTATTTTAATTAAGACACACATCGGTCTCTGCATTATCTTAACCAATTGAACCATGAGATTGTGTAGACACCCGGGTTGCTCAGCGGTAGAGCACTCGCCTTAATAGTGAGAGGCTCCGGGTTTGAATCATGCAACACAAATGTATCACGTATCGTCAAAAAATGAGTATTATTCAGTAAATTCACGCGCTAATAACGATCAGCTGTATGTTTTATTAATTTGTTAACTTCCTTGTTACTATCAATAGTTCATTATTATAGGCTTGTAAGCTTGTACTTTTTATCGATATCAATACACGGATAGGAGACTCATCGGAAACCTCGTTTCGAGGTGTTAGCAAAATGTCCGGTGGTGAATTCCGAGGTGGTCCGGTGGTGCAAAAATTGTGTAAACAGTACGTATGACTTCCAAAATGTATATTAATTTCTCATAATAAAGGCGCTTTTTAAGATATCGGCCAATGTCATTCCCAGTAGGAATGATAAACACACGCGTTTGTAGTTTCGTTAAATAATGTACAATACTAAAAACAGTAGAAATTGTATAAGTTGAAGGTATTGTAATATATATGTCTATGATATTCTGTGTACTAACACGTTTACCCGTCTGAGTTCTTACTATGTACAGCCCATTATGAAGTGTGTGACGACTGAGGATGATCACACATATTAATGTCTTCACATACGCATTGCATGTTTGGTAATAATTTGCTAGTTTGATTAGTTACTGGGAATTTCTTGATAGGATGTGGTGCGGCGGTGCTGAGGTGGTCCAGTGATGCTGAGTAAGCCGATGTTCATGAAAATGAAAGTGGAATAGGGGATAGAGAATTGTAATGCATCTTTCTATGTCAGTTGTATGAACTGTAATGTCATATAAAATAAGTCGATTTTGAAACATTTTATATTAAAGCCACAGCTTCGCTCTGCTCGCGGATTAAACACTATTTCTACCATAACTTCCGATCAACCCACTGTTATATCAACCAACTCTTAACAGGTAAAACAAGTGTTAATTATTTCATACACACTAGAATTGACGTTACGTCGGACCGATGATTGACAGGTCAATTAGCCATTCAGATCGTAGAACTGATAAGCATGTGTTTCATCCGCCATTGTGTCCGTCGAACTAAACAATTGTCGGACATTCCAGTAATTGGTATATTTCTGTAGTCACCCTTTATTGGCGTGTAACCTGAAGAAAAAGTGAACTTGAAAGTCCGTTCAGTTCTTCGGAAATCCCAAATTTAAAAAATAACGTAGATCTGCTAAAAATGTCAACTATCGAAAATGAACTGTATAAGTATGTTCAGAAAGGATTACTTATACGTGTTTTCTATATTGGTTAAACACGGCTTTATTGTCAAAGTTTACTTATTTTGGAGCATCTTGATTCGTTCTACTGCTCAATTTATGAAATCGACATAAACTTTAAGACTGAAGAAGAAGATTCCAATCGTGGACGGACGATCGTTAATGAGCCGATCGGACACACAACGACCAACCGACAATCGAAAAGTGATCGTAATGTCTAATGAACGCTGTAATGCACGCTTTATTAGTTCTAAAAAACTTAAGCGTGAGTACTGGATATAAATACTTAGGTAGGGGCCTACATATAAAACATGTGATTAATGAACAATTGCAATTAAATATTTGAGGGTAAAATGTATCTATTTTTCAATTAGAGAACCGTCAAAGACAGAAATAACACGTATTAGCAAGGGGAGACTATGCTCTATGCGAGCTTAGCGACATTAACAAGTGGAAGTATCGTCCTAATGTGTGGAATAACAAAAAAAGCAAAGGATAAATCAATATTTGGGATGATAAAATACGGTGTAAACCAAGATGACCAAGATGACCAGCTCCAATGCATTGTGGTTTGAACTAACCACAGACATTGTCTGTTAGTCGTCTTGGTCAAGGCAATTGTGGAAAACACAAGCAAAAATCAAAGGCAAGTTACTTCAAAATTGTATGTATTGTAACTGAAAACTAAAACAAAACACACTCGCAATATAATAAATAAAACGTTTTGTTTTCCTTATTTACATTTGCATAAAGCTTCTGTCAGACGCGTTTCCGTTTGACGCTACTGTATTGGTGCGGTTAGCCTTCCGGTGAATTTCACGATTTCCTAAACAGTCATGCTTCATTTTTTCATCTTTAAAGCCCGACACAAAGTTATGTGCCTTGTGCTTAAAATACGAACCGACCGGCGACTCGTGATGCCAAGTTGTGTGTTTTACGGACATAAACAGAGTAGTCTCCCTTGAAATTGGTGAGCGTAGTTTACTCGGCTCTGTCGTAATGTCAATTGTAATAATTGTATTCCGTAAGGGGTGTACTGATTACCTGAGTATATATATATATCGATGAGTGTACTGTGTTAAATTGTATTCCTGAAGAAACGTGTGCATTGTTATATTAGTTATTGTGAATTACGGACTGATTATTGAATTCTTATTCCACAGGTACGATTTATTTGAACAATTTAAGTTCATATGTTTGTACAGGTAAACTGTATTCGCTGATTTTATAACTCGCAATAGTAACGTGCAAGCTAATTATAACATGTTTGTAATTTGTTTACGTGTTTTGTTTTAATCTTCACACATACATTTGGATATTCATTTATTTCATGAAGATGTTATAACACTATGTATGGTTAACATGTATACTTTTTACAGTTTCAACTGGTGCCAGAATGTCGTAAAATGCTTTGAACTAAAATTATCAGATATGTTCAGAAGCCAGACAGTCAGTTGACCTTTAACCTACACATGACTATTAACAAAACGTATGGCATGAATATTCAATAAAAACTCTTTATTATATGCTTCTGTTGGAGCAGTGAAAATATAAGATTTTATATTTTAACCGCAGTGAAAATATAGTATAAAACGGTCTACTTTTCAGTAAATAACATCGATGAACAAGCAATGGTTCACAACTCTTGGCAAATTCATATACTTGTACATTATGTATATGCATATGTTTACATAAACACATAATACAATTCAACAAAATTTTCATTTAGCGACAACGACTCACAAAATATGGCACTTTTTCCACCCATACTGGCGATTGACAGTTTCGAATCATTCATGACGTCATTTTTATGACGTCAGAATACACGAACATGAGACTTGAAGCTTATCTCGTGCAATTGTATTTGCCAAAAGCATAAAATAAAAAGAAAATGTGTTGATTTCGGTGTAAGATCGTATTTTATTTCACTCATGATCATAGAAAAAAATGTATTTTCTATGAACACTCGTTAAATCGAATACGATCTTAAACCGAAATCAACAAATATCCTCTATGTATCGCAGTGATTAGAAGTGAACAAAAAGACGCATACTCTATTCAGTATGAACAATAAATCAGATATCAATGTGTATGCAATCAAACAAACATCTACATTGTTACTACCAGAGTTAAACCATTGCATGAATAAGATGTGCGATTGATTTTTATTCAAGTTATATTAATCAGTAAGAGATCGACCAAACGTATTAACTGAATGATTGATCGTGCAGAACAAGAAGCTACATTTGGTGAAATAAATCAAAAATCTGCACAAACTGTAAGCAAATGTTCATTTAAATCGAGTACTAACTCTCAGGTTTATAAACTGACAAAGCTGTCTCTTCCGACATTTAATGGCTATATTTTGTGCTTGCAAACGTTTTGTGACTCATTCGAGTCAACTATGCACGTGAAGCGGAGCCTAACTGACTTGCAGACTTTGAATTATCTGAAAAAAACAACTAGACGGAGAAGCAGCTATAACCATATTGAAGGATTTGCACTCACGAACACAGCTTATGCACGCGCAATAAGTCTACTGAGGGTGCGTTTTGGACAATTAAAAACAACAACACAAAATTACACATGCTACCATGCAAGCGTGTTTGATCTTACCTGCCCCGTCGAAATTCCTCTACAGCATCCGGGTATAGAGCGGTAAATTAGAGGCACACATCAGAAGCCTAGAATCACTTGGCCAGTATCAAGAGAATTACAAAAACTTACTCTTATCGGGAGTGATAGACAAACTTCCGTTGGTAGTAAGAAGAAAACTGACGCGCAGCCATAGAAACCGGACATAGGAGTTATGCGAAATCAGGCAGGCCCTGCGTTAAGAATTAGACATCATGAAGGCCGAAGGTATCAGTTTTCATTCGGAGCGTTATGAGTACGGAACAGCGGCTTCCATCTTGACCAAGACGAATCTAACTCGTACATGTAAGTCGCTTCAACTCGAACAACAACGTACAGCAACCATTTGTGAGTTTTGTGAAGAAAGCCAGTTCGCACGTGACTGTAACGAATTCAGTTAACATGTGAAAGAAAAAGAGCTGTGATACAAATGCCTCAAGAAACACCATGTTTCCGACTGTTGGTCCAACAAATAATGCAACTAGTGCCACAAACGTCACCATACCAGTATGTATGATTCTAAACCCGATCAGCAACCTTCACAGTCAATGACCTTTACGTCTACCATCAACACGGAAGCGGCAGTATTCTATTCGTCAGCTACGCACGTCACGTCTTATGTTCTACTGATATTCAGACGGAGCCAAAGTGCTTCTAGATGAGGGCGCTCAAAGATCTTTCATTATGAAATAAAATGGCGAAAGAATTACAGTGACAGGCAATGTCAGAAAATCATACATCCCGCGTCATTTGGTGACCATAGTTACAAAACGATGAACATATATGTGAGAGAAAATGTGACCAAATACGGCTACTTTGAAATTAGCGCATCACGTAAAAGGTAAAGCTACGGATTCCCTCTCCATGTTCATCACTACTCGGGCTTTGCACAGGATCCCATTATCCGTGGCAATCAACCTACTGCCGTCAGATGAAAGCAAGGGTACGTACTTCCGGTCCAATGAGCAAAAACATATATAAAAAACTACACGTCACGTAATGAAAGTCAACATTACTTCCTTAATGGCAGACGAACTTTCGCTTGAGAGCAACACCTTCAAGAAGAGTTCAGTTTCAAGGAAACACGTTTGAGCGAAGGGGAAACTAAATGCAAAACACAATAATAATGTCTTAAAGACTTATATTAACATTTAAGGGCATAATTATGTTCGCATTTTAAAAATATAAAGTAAAGCCTTTGCAAAATGTTATTATCAAAACTAATACACTTATAAAATGTGTGTGAGTTTTTAAAGTTATTTCCTTAAGAAAGTACAATTTGAAATTGCCGCTACTTGAATATATTGTCTGACAAAATTACTTCCGGGTCAAACTCTGCTAATAATGTTTTACATGGAAAAGGCAAATAATTCGCTAGATAAACAATGGCAACAAAAAAAAATGCAATACGTACCTGTAGAAATATGTTTTCCATTCATAAAGTCCTACAATACAGCTTTTATGTTAAAATTAACCGAAAAATCAAGGCTATTTCCGATATCAAAACGACATTGTTTACACAAATGGCGACCAGCAACACCTTCCGCTCGGAGGAAAATACCCTAATAAACTGGTAACAAAACAGTAACATTTATTGATTTCACAATATTTAAGGGATACAGAGATTAAGTGTGTTACTTATGCCATTTTCTATTGGAATCACTGCATATTAATGACATGCACGCTTGATTAAACAAGGAAATAATTGGAGAAAATTGTGTAGAAATTTTAATCTCGTTTTTTTCTCGATAACGTCGTTACCGCCACAGGTATCATTTTCGCTGACCGCGTCGCATATACTATTCTGCTTACAATTCTGCTAATCCGTATAAACTTAGTTCGTAAGCATATTACTGTTTTGAAGGAAAGTTTCCCTTAACTGTGCATTGGTCAATATTATTTTAGCGCAAACGAATCCCTGAGTTGTTTTATCAAAAATGTACATCGAAAGTATGCACATATAATTTATATACCTCCCATGTTTCTTTTGCGATTCTTTGTTAGTGTTTGGCGATGTTCCTGTGTTCTTCAGGTAAAGGCCATAAGTGAAAACTAAGAAAGAATGTGTTACAATAGAGTTATTCCTAGAATATTACAAGTAGGCTAAAAATGAAATCATTAGATTGAATATTCAAATGTATGCCTTAGATAGGTCTTGTATAGTGAAGGCTTATGTTCTAACAGTCCATAAAATCAGGTTAAAGCCGAAACCATAGAATATAACTAATCCATCGTAAATTGGCAAAAGTTCTAATGAAAGTTTATGGCAACTATTTCTTATTAACGAAATACATTGTATTATGTATATGCTCGAAAACGCTTGGAACGAACGGAATATACAATACCGTACATGCTGAGTTACTCAAGAGGCATAACCAGCTATCTCATACATAAACTGCACACAGAAAAGTTACAGAAACGTTTTTTGTTTACCAATTGCAATGCGGTGATTTTTTGTGTTTTGATCGGGAAGTGGTCCATTAAGGGCGATTACCGCAAAGTTTTAGTTTTATTAACATATTTCTGGACCTCGGCTTTATGTGATATAAATTGCATTTGTCTTTAAACAATACACGATCGACAAAAGTGATTCCAATATTAAAAACCTACCCTGAATTGAAACCAAGATCACAGCAATCTCATCGATAATTGTCACGTCAACTACATAGCCGCGCCGCACGTTTTGTTCTTAAAATATACAGCGCCACTTCAGCCTCATTGCTGTCCACCCCAAGGAAAAGGTCAACAGCAGTACTTTAAGCGACAGGAAACGCTTTATGCAGTGCCAAAATGGCCGACGTTGTAAACACGCCACTAAATGTGTTATAAATTGAGCGTATCTTTAGACTTAGATGAGAGTATGCATTAAAATAATAATTACCAAAGCACATAAAACTATAAATGTGATATGAAATAAGTTGAAATGTAATGACTAAACACAACTAACATTAACGCTGCGTGTAAAACGTATTTATGCCTATGAGTCCGTGGTTGAAACAAACCCATCCGTGCAAACAATGGTAACTTCGGTAAGGTAAATAAAGCTAATATAGTATAAATGGGTTCATATACTAGATTCGCGTTTGTACTAGTGTCTATGTTTATCATTTATCTGCTTACTAACAACTGACAGTGACCACTGGCGAGCATATAAAATAAACAAAAACAAATCGGCTACGTAAAATGAAGTAATATGTAACTGTATTCCATTAGAGCAACTACACATACTACTTGTGTTAGTATGAACATATTTGCAACTACGTTCCAAATGAGTATTATGAAGTGTTTGGCTTTCATAATCTTTATCAGAAGCAAATTCCAATGAGCGGGTTATTTAGAGCGCTATATTGCAACACGAAACGTTCATGACTGTGTTTAATTTACTTGTTTATAGTTATAGTGTATATAGTAAAATGCTCCTAAAATACCAAACTGGCATGTGTATTTAGGTTTATAACCCACCAGTCACGCCTCATTACTTGAAATCATCTAAATCTTACCACTTTTGTCAGTACTTCCTCAGGTCATGTGTAGCCAGGTCAGGTGGTGAATTAATTGAATTGATTGACTTTTGGAATACATTCAAAGTCAATAATAATGTTCGTACTCAATATCGAACGTCCTTATGTGTTATCGGTTGTTAAACGAAATTATGTAAAAGAGTGGGGTAAGATTACGTAGGCACAATGCTAAGTGCAGAAGGTGGAGGTTAAAATGCAAACTGTTCAAACGAGGAGTATACTAAAATATGTATGAACTTCAGGCGATCAAAGGATATAGATTTTACAGTTTTGGGTTTTACAAACGTGTTTTAAAATGTCATACCTGTATCTTTTGGATAGGGTGCGCACACGCCTAATTTACGAATCGGACATAATACACATAACGCCATAAATAATAGGTTGGATACCAGTAAATATTGAGGTATCCTCCATTTGTCCCTTCGAAAATAGGTCGTATATCAAATAGTTCGCTTTTATTTCTGTTTAAAGATACACTTCACATAAGGACACTGGTTAAAGTGGTTATATCCTAAAACAGACGTGTCTCCTGTGCATTTAAATGTATCGTAACACCGAATTACTTCAACTTTGAATGGTCAGCAGGTTAAAACAAAATCGCGACTGCATTCCGCGTTTCCTACGGGTAACTACAATAAAGCTTGATGTGTTTTCATAGAGGTATCATAACATATCTGTTTTATTTCAAATTGTGTAAGTTCAGAGAATAAGTTTTAAAAAGAGACCAGAACAAGACACAGAACACGTGAATTAAAGATAAGTGTCGAAAGACGCAAGGAGAGTTTGCTATTTTACAATGGGACCATATGGGAATTTAATTCACTGGTTTCTAACATTTTATCTTACTGTTAGAGGTATGGCACCTGTACATTAAATGGATTAATGAATTAAATTATATAATAAATGTTAATCATGGACGTGTAAGCGATTCCTGTATTTAAGTTCAATATCATTTTATCAAAAATACATGTAATTTATACATATAAATAGCTTATACTTCTACATGCTATGAAACTGGATCAACATGATATAATATATTATGTTTAGAGTAGTAAGATTTAATACTTCGCACTAAAATATAGCTTATACTATGCTTATTTGGGTCGACAAACGGTATGAGCAGGTCGAGACCATCATTGATTTAGATGTGTATGTCAGTTACTTGTACAAAAAGTATGCCGCAGGCCATACGTGTATATGTAAACCATCAATTAAACACATAATGTATTGTAGAACACCTAAAGCAAAACCAACCTAAATTTGTACAACGGGCATTCACACTCGCAAAATAGTATATCCAGCCCCAATCTTTAATAAATATATAGATTAGATATGATGCGTTACAATATGTAAATATCGCCTTTTCTCCATCTACAGCAAATTCCTTTGCCTTGTAATAGACGACTCACGTGATTTGGTTATTAAACCACAGCATAATGATACATTGATTAGTAGGTTACACTTAATACTGATTAGAACTATTTATTAGATGGACGCTTTTTAAACTGAACATTTTGCTTACATGCCACTAATGCAACATATCATATTGAACATTCTCTTCTCATGACCTATGAATACATTTACCCATTTAATTTATTCGAATATAATGTAACATTTTAATATATGAATTTCCAGAACCGGCCCATATATCATCCCAACCATGTTCATTTAATTAGCGAATAGTATATCACTGTGTTGTTTCATGAAGTAGTAACTAATCAATTATCCAGAAAAGTTTTATTGTAGAGGTATATGTACACCTAAACATAAACTATATGGTTTTCAACACTTTAGTCCAATACAACATTCGGCCAGTCAATGACACTCACAATTGTTAATTACAATACAACGCCTTATTGGCTAAAACCAGTATTGCGTTAATTAACTTAGTGTTTGTGATAAATCCGATATCGGGGTTTGATTCATACGAACACTTGTATGGCAATGAATTGCTTTATGTGTTTTTTTTTATTACTACTGTTACATATGGACATGCTTGCTTCGCCTATAAATGTAATGTGCAATCCACTGATATCAGTATCTTAGGTGTTGTTATTTTTATTTCGTTTTCAGAAACTATTTGTGCGATATTCAGGTTTAGTGAACGTATCGTGTTGTTTAGAATTCCAATATTCCTTAAATTGTTTTACATAGTCATTCGAATGACCTGTGTAACGAAAGATACCAATGTCAATGGACACAGTTAGGTTGAAATCTATTTTAAACAATTCAGAAATCAAGATTCAAAACATGTGTTTGTAAAACCAAAACTAATGCGCACAAACTATATTACTAGACTATAAACTAGATGTACCATACAAAGCAATGCACGTTACAACACTAAGATAAATTATCAGTTAATCAAAACACTGAACATCTTTCTCAAAAACTGTATGTTTGTGCCAATGCAAACAATTCAAACAAATAACAATACGGATGATTTCTTACAATAGCGGCTTTGAATTCAATGTTGTTTTTATTATCTAAAAGCAGTTTCTGTGGTGTCAGTGCCTACGTATATTCTGATTCTACACTTATAGGATATGTGGTGACATCATTACGACGCAACTTTCTCACACAAGTGTGATGCTGTGTTAATTAAACGTGCATGCATTTGCATGCAGAACAAATGCATTATAAAAAAGAGTAACACAACATCCATACAGCAAAGCATATATATGGGCGTTATAAACTTTATGAAAAAGTATTGCATTGTATTTCAAAGCAGAAGTTACTTCAAACAACACCATGCTCTATGTGTGTGTCAATCCGTATGTTCAATAGCAGTTTCGCACGTATATTCAATAGTAGTTTCGCACGTATATTCAATAGTAGTTTCGCACGTATATTCTATAGTAGTTACGTTTGTCATGTTTACCGCAGTGTAACCAATAAAAATCGTTCGACATGTGTTTTTTTTTTACTTTGACTATTATAACATACAATGACAATTACACTACAGTCATAAATCAATAACCTTTCGCTAATCAAATGCATTACAACTTGATTTGCAGTTAATAATTAGTAACAAAGTGCAAAGAGATTTTAAACGATATCTAATATTATTCATTTAAATTATCATGCAAACTGGTTCCACATTTTAATTCTACAAACCAGTTTTATTATCTTGCAAAACAAAGTGATGTTCTTTATTTATATACAACGTTACTTTAAAAACGTACACGTTTTTGATTTCAAATTTGGCATTATTTCTACACATTAATATATTGCCTTTGTTATGAGAACCACTTTATTTTATTTTTTTTATAGTACGACAAAATTAACTTGACACTCATGCATATTCGCAATCTCTGCGCAGAAATTCAACTGTGTCCCAGCTAATCTGGTTTAAATCTCTTCCGGCACGAAGTTCCACGTGACCATAGACACACACTTGACGCGAAATGCACATGATAAAAACTTCCATAACGTAAACTCCTTGCAAAATGTTTTGTCTGCTTTTTTATTTATTTATTTATTTTTTGTGTTTCATTTTAACTCGTAATATATATATATATATATATATATATATATATATATATATATATATATTTATTTATTTATTTATATTTATATTTATTTATTTATTTATTTATTTATTTATTTATTTATTTATTTATTTATTTATTTATTTATTTATTTATATATATAACTGGTAATATATATATATTACGAGTTAAACTTGTTTATATCTGGACCAATTATGCAACATGGCCGTGTCATTGTTATAAAATAATAATGTTAACATTTAAATTTAAAAAACATGAATCTTCAATCTCCTCACAACTCCTCCAAATCTGTAAGTTTTTAACTCGTGGTTGCAGTGGTATTACTGAAGAGTACCAATGGGGAAGTAATCATTATTGAAACCTTGGTGAATGCACATTAAAAATAATAAAAAATGACACTACGACAATAAAATAGTATGCATGTTTTAATTAATATCTCATGATCTGCATAATTTAAGAAAAACCCTTAACAATTTACAAAAAGTCGTGGTCCAATAGCGTGCGGCGCTAGCACTTATATCACGCGACCATTCAATACTACTCTTGCTACCCCTTACTTAATTTTATATCAACATAAATTTCCAACACCTCAAACACCTGCAAAACAACGTAAATAACCGAACACACATACGGTTTGTCACGGAGATTAATGAGTGTAGGGTTAATAATTGTGCATTATACGTTCAACAATGCCCTTATGTTATTGTATACATCAAAATAAGTCCACATTTAAAGGCGGTTAATGGTACTTATACGGGTGTTTTCAGTCATCTATGGTGTTAATTGATTAGAGTTTGTGTATAGTGTAAACGCCCCTCACCTTTATATGCTTAATGTACTAACACTTTTAAAATATAATATAAGTTACGTGTGTATACAAATAACTGTAGCTCGCTTAGACATGACAGCGTTTAGTAACGTTTCTCAACTGACATTTGACACGGGTGCATAAACCAATATAGAATCATTGATTTAAACGCAAATATCGCCCAATCTCACTGTGTTCACTTTAAACTAGATTAGCGCATTAAAATTGATTTCATACACAGTTCAATAAAATTGGTATATTAAAATATATATTGATATCTGGATACACATTGATAAAATATATATTACCATTCCTGTAAGTATTATAGTTCGCTAAAGAGTAGTTACACACAATGTATCATTTATTGCAATACGCGTCACGTATAATCATTAAGATAAGTGCGATTTTATTGACCTAGCACACATGCATATTCCGCTTATTATTTAAATCTATTTTAACCCATACAATAGATTCAGACACGAATATGTACATGTGCACTTATCAAATCCTTACTAGTATATTACAGTTGATACAGTAGTTATGTGGTAAGTACACAAAGTCTGTACTCGGGATCCCATAACATGTATTAGTTCAATTTAATAAATTTAACTGTTCATTTTGCTGACGTCATGACACGGAATCTTATCATCAACCTCGATTCGGACACAGACGATAGCTGCATCGAAACAGAGTCATCGTGATTGCATTTTCAAGTAAATAAAGTACATAAAACTTCTAAAAATAAAACAAACACAAGTGCACAAAAACACAAAGTAAAGACAAAAACAAGTCACACAAATCAGTTATATTAAAGAAAACGAAAATGCTAAAACAAATAAAAGAGTGATTTTAGCAGTATTAGAACCGCATCCATTGTAATTCAACGACTAATACACTATACCGGGCTGTTCTTCCTGACGCTTGTTGATGGGTGCTTTTGTTATATGAATACAAAATCCGTGCTTTAGACGCTAGATAAATGTAAAACTATTATAAATAGAACAGTCGAGCGCTACCGGAGATTAATGAGTGCCAGATAATCAACATCGCACAATTAAATTATTCAAAAAAAATACAGAGTGTATAAATATGCAATAGTTGTATTAAGAAAAGATAATAATGTAATGCATATTTTATAGGAACATCGCTCAGCAAATCATAAACTCAAGTATATAGTGTGAATGATTCCGGTACGTTAATCTATTTCAAATTCATGATGTCATGGACAATAACATAATGCATATTCCCATATAAAGGTTTTAATTAAATTGACATTACATACCTTACATATTTACAGGATATGGAGTACATTGTAATTATCCCTCTACTGATTCAATTTACCATAACGGTTACAGGTAAGTGATGTTTTACGTTTATCCTTTAGCTAGTTTCGTACTGAGTTACTTGTATTGAAAATGCAAAATGTAATTGCCACTTTGTAATACTACTTGATTGGAATTGTTTGAATAGTGAATGATTTAAACTAATGGCCATTACTTGTACATAATCAAATGCGCGGCGATCTATTCTGTATCAATATGCGTATGTGTATGTGTGTGTGTGTGTGTGTGTGCGTGTGTTTTATCCAGTTTAATCAGTGTATTCCTTTCAACGAATGTGCTCTACTTTCAGCCAAACCTACAACAAGCAATTTGCCTCCTGAAAGTTTGCCACTCGAAATAAAGGATTCGTTCCAGTGTTCCTTCAACGAAGACATTACATTCACATTTACTGATTTACAATCAAATAATGAGACACCAATTGCATTCTGCTTCTTGGCTACTGAAAAGTGCTATCTCTTTCAAGGCGTCCCCGAAACAAAATACATTGTAAAATATGCAAACCCTGGTGGACTTCTTATTTTGCCCAATCACACCGAAGACACTGATGGCATTTATAGTTGTTACTACTCCTCTAATACTAGCAATAAAGCAGTATTGCACCATACAGCTGTAAACTGCTCACTAATTAACGACAAGAAGGCGGCCACAGAGATTGAAATACCTGTTGGTGGGAATGCTCCACGTGGAATCTCGCAAATCGGAATAGGTATTTTTGAAATAGTGAAAGATCTATGACAAAGAAGTGCATCATGCTGCGTATTGAAAGCAAAGCAGAAATCAGCAGTTTATGGCTTGACTATTGCATGTCTTCGTATGCCTCAATCTGAGGTTTCGAACCTTTGCCGCTTCCTTGGGCCTAGGTTATTTTTTCAAAGCGTTTCAATTTTGCAATATAGACAATATTCCTCAGTAGATATGGCCAGCATAGGAAAAAAATGCCGACCAGCAGACTGCTATTTGCGGACTGAACCTTTTTCTAAGATATACACTATCCACATTACATTAGTACACGTAAATAACAAACTACGACATAATGTTAATTAGTTTAGCATATACATACAGTTTATTCGGTTTAGATGTGCTTCTTTTGTATCAGTTCTCAAATTGTGCCGCTATTGTTACATATTAATATACATCCACAATTAATCTTTTCAGTTGTGATTGTTTCCTTGGTATCAGTTCTCGGTGTTGTCGTTATTGCTACACTGATGTGGCACATTCGTCGGTAAGTAATTTAAATGAAACATTATTGCAAAAACTATAACAACTGATCTATAAACAAACATATGTTATATGTTATATAAATTGCATATATGTTTTATGTACTTGTAGTTAATTATAGCGGATACTATAATTATATGCTTACACCACGTTTACGTTGATGTTTACCCATGAATATTATAATAAATACTTTGTTGAACTGTTGTGACATTAAGCATTAGTTCTTAATTGTTTTCATACAGTTAAAACAAGATAATATATAGTTCATGTAACAATCAAGTTTTGGATATAGACTAGAATGGACTCTACGTATCAATAATTATTATCAACAGGTTTATTGTACAAAATACGAGAACTGTATAATTAGCATTATGGTAAAATTAGTATATATATCACGCTATCTCTTTTACACAGATCATTAAAGATGTGCGTGATGTGCGTGATCTGTACAGTGAATGATTGAAATAGGCAAACAAGCATCACATTACCCTCAGTTGATATACAAACTGAACGCCGACCGGATATTGCGATTGGATGTAAAAAAAAAAAGTGTAAAATTTGAAGCAAGGTTAGGTGAAATCTGATATATGTTTTGCTTTTCTTTTCAAAACCGTACTATACGGTTCTTTGTGATTATCCGTTTGGGATTCAAGACATATTCTGCAGTATTTAATCAACTATCGACGATACAAACTATGAGTTATATTCATTCTCAAGGTCGGGTAACCTGACGGTGAAAATGCATTGTCATTCGCGACGGTGAAAATGCATTGTCATTCGGTTACTTTTTTGTTGACTGCATACTTATGTAAGAGTTTCCACCTATTTTTATCTTGGTACTTAGCTTAAAGTTTCGGTGTACTTTTCACTGCACATCGTTTTTCAACGTATGTTAAATCCTTAAAATTGCTTTCTTACCCTTCCTGTTAATGTGCATTATTAATTGTTGTCTATAATAAAAGTACTTTGAATAAACTTGTGTTATATTCTTTTGAGAAAACTGTGCATTTTCGTTTCGGAGTCCAATATTCAATGTACTGGTTTATTTTTAAACATTTGTGTAATAGGTAGTTGCTTTCTATTTGAAACAATCACTCTGATTACGGTTCATTCTGTTTGTTGTAGTCTTTTTTACCATTCTATGCACATGGCCACTTATGGTATTTACACACGTATTAAATAAATAAATAGTAGTTCATAGACGTCATGTGATGTCTGACGTGCTAGGCATCTGTGTCGTATCCCAATTAAGCAATGTCGCATGCTCACGTGATGCGATCCGAATGTGCAAGCTGACCGAGCAATAAGTAGCGTGCGTATAAATAACAACTTATGTTCAATAAGTAGCGTGCGTATAAATAACAACTTATGTTCAATAAGTAGCGTGCGTATAAATAACAACTTATGTTCAAAATACCGCACGGTACTTGTTGCAAGATAAGCTTGCATATTAGGCCCCGCTCACCAGTTACCGTTCTAACATCGGAATACTTTAATACCGAAAACCGAAGAAAACTATCTGAAATATGGTATAAATTCCATTTATAGCTTCCGATATGTGTCTTTAAAATTAAATTACTGTATTATTCTCAATCTGCAAAACAATACAGTAGCACGTAATCACCTGCAAAAAAAACAAGCACACACTTACCATCACAGGAAACGTACCCAAATCTGTGCAAGACTTCGTACACAACACATTCTCTAAATCGCAAGTACGGTTCAGTATCAACTGCAAGAAATATACAATCGGCATTTTCTTAATCTCCGCATGATGCTCGATAGTACTAGGACGTACAATGATGGTCTTTATTGTCAAACACAGCATCATGCTCAAGGAAACGAGCATGATCCTCATAAGATCGAATATGATGCTCTTTAAAAGAGCATGATGCTCACTGAATGCGCATCATGCTGTTTTGGTCGACCAACATGCTCATTCTTTGAGCTTCATGCTCAATAGTACTAAGCCGTTCGAAGAAGATCTGTATTGCCCAACCGAGCATGATGCTCCAAAATCTAACGTCACGCTCGAATTAACGAGCATGATGCTCGAACTTATAAGCATGATGCTCGGCCGGAAGAGCAAGATGCTCGTTTACTGAGCATGATGCTCCACGTTACGAGCATGATGCTCGTTTATATGATGTTGTATAAGATATTAAAGACCCTAATCGTACTCCATACCGGACGCACTTGGATCATGTGGAGTTTGCAACTGATGAAATAATTAAAACGCCTTTTGTTGCAAACACGTTTTCCAAGTAAGGTTGTATGTGCATAAATTTATTGTATTCAATGATTTGATAACAATGAGGATGTTTCGGGATTCTATGTCGGTAATTTTTGTCACAACCACACACAATACCTTTCGTACACAGTCGTTTGATTACGTTTCAATAAAATAATTGTACTAATTTAGCTCTGATTCATTTGTTTTCATGAAACTGAAACCATTGTCTTAAGCAGTATTTGCATGTTTCTTAGTATAATTGAGCCCAATCGTAGTTTTAAAAAAATGCATTTAAATAGCACACATGCAATCGCAGTGTATAATACATACTGGTTTTTTTTTTCACATTTGTCAGATGAGAAAAAATAGTAACAGATACGTTATGCGTATTTTCAAATGTATTGGGATCCCAGTGGATAGAGTTTAAGATAAGAGATACAAAAACGGATTTAATTTTGTTTTACCCAAAGACAACAATACTCTGGCTTCACTTCCAGACAATACAGCAGCAAACGTCAGTCTCCGGCACTCCATTTTCCCCATTTTATGTGAAAGTTGCGAGGCACCAAATACAGACGGGATGAGTGGAAAAGACTTGTATCTAGATGTATACTGTACGTTAGTAGGTCGTACGAGAAGGGTCTGTATTGTCTTATCCAGCATGCTGCTTAGTGATCGAGCATGATGCTCGTAAGATTGAGCATGATGTTCAATAAAGGAGTATGATGCTCGATAAACGAGCATGATGCTCTATTTTAGGAGCACGATGCTCGTTCATTGAGCATGATGCTCGATAGTACTACGCCGTACGAAGAGGGTCCTTATTGCCTTACCCAGCCTGATGCTCCAAATACTAGCGTCACTCTCGAATTGACGAGCACGATGCTTGATCTTATGAGCATGATGCTCGGCCGAAAGAACAAGATGCTCCTTTACTGAGCATCATGCTCCTTCATTGAGCATGATGCTAGATCTTACGAGCATTATGCTCGTTTTTATGAGCATGATGCTGTCTAAGATAATAAAGGACCCTAATCGTACTTCATAGTCCTGGTTTACTTACGCGATGAATTGCATATGCAATTATATAGACAGGTTATTTCGACAAAGAGCTTATATTCAATGCTACCTTGGACAATTAGCCTTTTGTTTGCGGATACGGGTATAGCACTGCGGTTTGACAACACACGGGTGAATTGTCAGAGGAATATATTTCCATATATAAAGGAGATCACATATTTGTATTTGATTTAAATTATATGACAGCGAATGCTACCAGTTATACAGTAGATCGTCTATTTAACGTGATTAAAATTTCAGTCAATGTATTATAGTGTAGGTGAGTTTGCATAGCTTAAATAGTCGTACAATTCAACAATATAGATGGTAGATTCAATAACCTTCGGAAATAATACACTGATTTTGTCAAAACACGTCTAAAATTTAAATGAATCAACGACAAATATAACACTATAATAAATATCGTATTAAGATCTAAAGTAGCATCTATTTAGATAGGGTTTAACAAATTTAGACCCAGGTATTTTGTTTTACATTATGTAAATGCAGTACACAGAAAATTGGATAGACTGTGTGCCTTCAGTCCTTATAATCAACTTAACCCGGATTTATTTAGTACACTTAAAGAGGAAAACGTGCATTTATTTTGAAATTATGTTCATAACAAAACCAGTTTCTTCGTCCCAGAATGTTCATGAAATTATGAACAAATACAAGTATAAGACCATTTGTACTGAATGCACTCTCGCCGAAACACGTTTTTCTGTACACGTCATGCTTTCAGAAGAAGACTGGAAAAGATCCTCTGGGAAACTGATTTTGCTATTTTTAGCGTCGAGGTAATTTATGTAAAGATAAAGCATTTTTGCAAAGGTTGTATCTAGTAGATTAGATGGAAGTTTGAACTTTAGTATATAACCTGTAATTGATTCCGTGCTTTACCAACCGCGATTATACCCACACATTATTCGCTTGTATTGACTTATGTATATGGTATATAAAGTGCTAGCTAACAATGATTCAGACAGTGTGTATACCTGTAACTAACCATACGTGCACACATTGTATTAGATTTTCATTGTAGGAGATAAAACATGAGTATTGGAAATAATTTGTACAAATGTTTTATGCGACCTATATTAAATGGTCTGCAGAAAATAAATAGATACATGTATAACGTTTGTGAATATTCTTTATAATTATTATTGCACAGACAAACATTTCAATCATATCATCAATCCACTCTTTCAAAGGTTTGATTTCGTGTTGTGTTTTAACTTCACTCAATAATAACAAACACTTAATCGGTTTTTAAATTACTTAAGATTGATACTCTATATTTTTAATAAGTTTGATGGTATGCCCGATAATGATAATTAACGATTATCTTTAATTACTAAAGAAAAATAAACAAACAAGGGAATACAGATGCATTGTGTCACTTTTTATTCATTAAGGTTTTACACATCAAGGAACGTTGACACTATGACTGGCTACTCAAGCATACACGGACATGCCCTTTTCACATTCCCGTTATCGATAACTGTAGGAGTTACCTCTCTAGATAAA
>CM051026.1:68955395-68957895 GCA_027627225.1 Congeria kusceri | reverse complement strand
AATTGCTAAATCAGTATTGTTCACACCCTACTGTCTGATGTACTTGCTTAATCAAAAATAATATGCACGTCCACCATTTTATACCGTGGAGCAGTTAATAATAATGTATTATGATTTGAAATCGTCTAGTATGGTGCGACAAATGTATTGTATCCCTATTTTATCATAGTAAAGTAAGGTGTAGCTCAAGTGGGACAATGATTTCTTTCAGCGTTGTGGACTGTGGATTGGTGCCCGCCACGAAAACACAAGGCGTTACTCCATGTTCGGATACATTATGCAAAGCGACATTGGCTAATTACATCGCGAAACGCCGTATATTACGTTGCATTAACATACGATAATGGTTTAAGTTAGTGATTTTACCATCAATCAATGGGGCCTACAGAAGGATCGATGGTGGATTAATTTCATTGTAAATCACACTATCATCTCTGAATCGGGTAGTCATACCTCTTGTCACAACAATGCTGGCATCAATTGTTCAAGCAAAGTCAACCATAGGAATGACGACTATCCGTATGAAAAATAATGATTACTGCTATAGTAAAGGTTGAATGCCGACGCTTACAGCGCTCTGTTTAAGAAAACACTATCACAGAAGAAATAAGCGTAAGGCACGTGTTTTCTGTAATTATATCGAGATGTTACTGTTACCCGAAACCGGTACACGCTCTTTGAACACCACACTATTATGCTATTAATGTGCGTGCGCATATTTGAAACAAATTATATTTCATGCCATACCGTGTGCGTTCCTTCGTTTGTATATCTTGCATACACAAATCACTACAACGGCTGCAAGAAGAACAACTTCCCCAGAAACTGCGATTACGACAATCATCATGATACTTTGTAAAGAAGCATCTTCAAGAACCGAAGCTAAGCAAAGGACACAATATGTATATCTTATCTCAGCTGAATAAGTGTTGACTTCAAATAATAAAAACACTTGTATGAGACTCATCTTTACTTACGATTTTTTCAAATATATAGAATACTTTTGTCAATCTTATTAAAATCATATTCAGTCTAACGCTACTATATTTTCCGCCGACCAGATCTAATGACTTAGCGATATGGGTCACGTTCAGGTGACCTTTTGAGGAGCCAATCAAATTGTTGCCTTCACAATGTTGTGGTAGAGCTTCATAAAGCAAACATAATATGCGCGTAATTACCGTAAAATTTGGATGTTAACTCGCGTAATGTACGACTATAGCCATTATTATCCGCGTGAAAATTTACTGGCAATGATTTATTCCCAAGGATCAGCTGGAAATGCATGAATTTTCAAAAACTGTGACCAACCATGGCTGTGCAAAGAGCAATTTCCTTGGGCGCAACGGGGCTGATATTTTATTGTTCGGAAGGTCATTTAAACGTGACCTGTTGTACGATCTTTTCAGATCCTATCAATGTTAGGTTTTGATTTTGATGAGATTGATACCTATGTATAAGCTGTTGAATTAAATATAACGTGTTTTCCAACGGAAACAAATAGCTAAAATAGTTTACATGTTTTGAAATTATAAATAAGGATAATGTACTACCAAAGGTTCGTTAAAAATAATAATCGCTGCAAACAGAATAATCACTCACGTGGCGATTTCAATAAATAAATCCCTGTATGGACTTTCCCAATGACATTGCCAACTCGCAAAATGTACATCCCGTTATCAGACTCCGTGATATTTTCAACAGTAAGGTTGCTGTTTGCACCGTATGTTCCAATATATATACGAGCTGTGGTGTAAATGTAACTGCAATGGATAGTGCACTTGCTCCAAATGAAATCAGATAGACGCGGAAGTGGGTTTGCATGTGCACGGCACGGAAATGTGACTACCTCCCGTTGGGCGTGTTGCCACGTTACCTATGTTTACAAGCATGTGACTGTTTTGTAGTCTTCTCACAGGACCTAAAAACATGCAGTTTGAATGGTTGTGTATAGTATAATACATGTATTAATGCATGCGTGATTCATTTTTATTAATGTACGCTTGCTTGTGATATGGTGTCTCAAAAGTATACTTAGATTTGTAATTACATAAGACGTTTAGATACAATTATTTTCCGTATAACCCAATGGCATTTGAGGTGTACTTCCCCAAATGTTGGCACTCCACTGGATCGAGCACATGTCGACGATTCTTGGTAGTATTGTCTGGTATGCTACTATGTCGTTCATCCAGTACCAATTTATCTTTAAGAAGCCTTACATCTGGAGGTGGAAACCCTTCACCGATACATTGTAATACAGCCATGTCGTTTTCAGTTATAGTCACGTATGAATGTCCTTCAAATGTTTCGACATGAAATCCAATAACTGTTGGTTGGTCTAAAAGTTAGTTCGAATAAACTCAATATACAACTTGGAATATAACTTAACCAGAAAGGTATTATTTGCAGCGTTGTTGTAAACCAGGATGTCATTTACTAGTACCGCACATTTCCACCAGTCATTCACCTGTTCACCTTCTTTGATAGATTGCGACAG
>CM051026.1:68872895-68947895 GCA_027627225.1 Congeria kusceri | reverse complement strand
AGATACTGTCACCCTCGCGTGGCGCAACGAAACAACGCAAGTATACCTAAAGCTTAAGTTTAGTTCAATGTTTCGTGTGACCGTGCCAACCAGAAATCAATTCGTTTTTAAAATCGCCATGACTGGTCAGAACGTATCTTTCAAATCATTTGTTGTCTCCAAACCTTTATCCGATTATTCAAAATAACTAGGACATCGCCGATGCACGGTTGCTTTAATCGTGTGTTACGTTATTGGTACTAACTAACACGACACATTCCTATATATATGAAACCATATATATCAAGTGAATACTGGTGTGTGTCGTCACTATTCATATAACGTGTTGTTTTACAACAAAAAAAACGACTCACATTATTACGTAAAGTGTTCTGAATATCTAACAAACACTTCCATCAACTATATACTATTCCGGATTCTGTCACAGGATTAAGTTTCGCCCGTATGTTGCCATGTGTATTACTGACTTAAACTAAATTCCCATCGCTCACGTCATCTTTTAAACTCGACACTGGTAAATATAGCTGTGCACACTCAATGGTCATGCCGGCTTACGCCTCGGTTGACAAATATAATTATCGGATTGACAATTGCATCACCCTCTGTGAGGTGTGATATTTATAAATATAGTATTTCGGCGCGTGACTCACATTGATAAAATGCTATTATCACACTGGGGGTAAATGTTTCGGCACATTTGTCGGAGAAGTGTTAATTGGGTTTTGATTGATTCGAATGTATTAGTCCCGCCCAACTTTGTTTGCAGAATTGACTATTTTTCTTTGCTTATATGAAAGTTGGCGTGTGCCTTGTTAGGATGAAAATATACCATTTTTACGATAACTGACCGCTTTTTTTGTGAAAACACACACCTGTAGTGGAATGCAAACAGACTGTTTATGCTATACTATGCATTAGTTACTCGCCGTGACTATTGGTTCATGTTGTCTATGACTCGCTGTTATGTTTATTTGGCACTGGCCCAGTACATGTAATGTATATTTGTATGTTCACTTCTAAAATGAGCTAATATTGAATATAACGAGTATAATATATAAAGAGTCGTATCCAGTTGTATTAAGTTACACGGATCACTGTTTATGTATTGTCCTGAAAGCTCACAGCCCAGTTATTTAAGTTATGGTTGCACTTTAATATTAAAATTCTACACAAAGGAGAAATTAAACCGATAAAGATAGGTTGTGTTTCAACCCTTATATATAATATACGGTGTTGCGAAAGACAGGTAAAAATTTGGAAGATTATTGCTAACATATAAAGCAGGTATGTTCTTTTATGTGTTCATCCTTTGGATGTGATGTTTATTTCAGATAAAGACATCGTGACATAATATATGTATTTTGGTACACTAATACTATGGAAAAATAAGATGAGAATATATTATATACAATATTTTGGTGTATGAATTTATCAATGGGCTGAAAAATAGCAGTACCAGCATAGGCGTACCCAGGGTGGTAAAATGTATAAGCACACGAGACTTTTGAATTCTATAACATTTTGAGACAACATTATGGTCATAGTTCAGAAATGTATTTGCATCGTGTTAAATGTCGTGCTTTAGATGATTGATCAGTTTAATGCAAAATGGCGGATGGTGACATAAATGGTGTACTGGCTAGGCTTAAAAAACCACTAACACAATATTTAACATAATAATAATACTTTGTTTGAGTACGGGAATGTATTATTTTTTCGGTTAATTGTATCGACTTCGTAGACTACATATCAGTGTCAAATTTATGGTGTTTACAAGTCACTAACGTATAAGTTTGCAGATCTATATGCTACCTTCTTATCAGTGGCGTGTTTATTTGTTTGTTTTCTATTTATTACATTGGGTAACCCATATACATCAGGTATATTTGTTATTGTGAGGCAAAGTATAAAATGTTAAGGAACGTAAAAAGAAAAATATGGTATTTGCGTTTAACGTAATGCTAAATTATGTTTATCCAAATGTAAAATGCATTGACAAATAAATTATCAGAAAGCTTCTTCGAACATACAGTGAGTGGAACGATTTTTACGCGAAGGTTCAGCCCAATAAATACTCGTTATACGACAGCTGCTATATCAATTAAGTTGGTTAGGTAACAGGTATTGTGTTCTGGGGCATTCAATAGCGAGTCAATGTCAATTACCCAGCTTGGCATTTGGGTATTCGCGAAATACATGATAGAGATATCCAGCAAGCCTCCAATACACAGCTCATTATTGAGCATTCAAAATATAACGAAAATCGAGCGTGGGGTATTCAACGTATAGCGAATACCAAGCCATGGATGAATGCCCAGCTACGGTATTGGGTATTCTCGAAAAACTTGATAGCGACTATCAAGCCAGCCTCATATACCCAACTGAGTATCGGCTGTTCAAAATATAGCGAATTTCGAGCCAGGGATGAATGCCCAATTATATCAAATATCCAGCTAGCCTTCAATATCAACCTGAGTATAGGGTATTCACAATATAGCGAATATGGAGTCAGGGAGGAGTATCCACCTGGGTATTGGGTATTCCCAAAAACTAATACCTAGCTTTGCAGTTAATCCTAGTTCGATATTCGTTATATTTTTAATACTCAGTACCTACGTGGTTATTCGACCTTGACTTTATAGTGAATACCCATTTTCAATGCCCATTAGCTGGCCAACTAGACGGACGTTAACCTGTTTACTATGACTATCCTCGTAACGTATGCAATACAGCATTTTCAATTTATGACTAATACAATGTCCACACGAAACGTGTAGAAAAATATTCTAGAATAAAATATGTATGCATTGGCCTGAAGAGACAACGAACCTGTGAGAGTCGGTGCGTATTTACCATGTATCCACGCGTCGTAATTAACAATAACATTCGTTAAAAATGTACTGCCAACATATACAGTTACTGTAATAAAATTGATTTGTTACAAAACAAAAATACTATTATCATTATCATTTTCTGGTTTGGTTGCACTTAAGTAAACGCGTTAGTTAGGTTTGCAAACAGACGCACAATGTATGTGGTATATACAGTGACAATAACCGATTCCAGATATTGCTTCAAGTTCCTTGCAGACACCATAGTTTATGCTAATCGTCGCGTTAGTCGGGGTTGCACCATTATCGTGTTTCAGTACACAGGGCACATTACATCAATCGATTAGCAACTATAAATAAGCGAACTACCGATACCACTCGAACTTCGCGCACTTGTTTAGGATGGATTTGTTTGAAGAATAAATGCAATACTATTAACTTTTCTTACATCCTCCAGCCAAAGTGTTCCTTTGTCTTTCTTTCAGATAACAAGCATGAGTTTGAAACATATTACTGCCACTAATGATTATTTGGCCGGAAATCAAACCTAGACATATATTGACAGCCTTAGTCATTCAATAAAAAATAGCAGCTAGCACTAATCGTCTAATCTAGTTGTTATAGCAATAAACACAACATACAAAAATAACATCTTCCTTTCTGACTTGGTAATCGTAAATTAACGTATACATAATTTATGAATATTATACTACATATTATCAGTTATTTTGAACAGACTTAAAGCATGAGCACAGTCTTGTGAAAGCAAACATAATACATGTTGTTTTAACAACACAATGCTCTGAATGTAAATTACGATCAAGTACTTCAAACTGATCAATATATTAAAATAGAGAGGGCTCATACTTAACACGATCTATAACAATCGATCTATAACACTCGATGCTCAACTTGTTGCATGATCTACATGTACGTGTGTGGCAACCAATTTTAACACAAATAAAAAGAAACAGGTCTGCCATTTCTAGAGATCTCACAGTGTGTGCGGATAATAGAACAAATTGCAATTGTTGAATTTAAGCATCAGATTCCAAGAGATACGATAATTATAACAGTATAAGTAATAATTCGATGCTGTTTAAATTTATTATTTCGAATGTATTTCAGGCCATGATGTTCTGTTTTCTTCTGTTGCACATGTGTGCAGTTGCCGCTGTTATACATCGTAGTTGCGTTCTTATTCAATTTTCTTTCAATTCATGTTTATTTTTTAAGTTGAAGCATGATGTATCATTATAACATATACTTATTTTTAGACGTGCATCGCATTCCTCTTACCAAGTCAAATAAAGGCATACATGTATTTCGTTTCAGAAACATCAAGACACACACCTGGAATTGAATCTTCTGCAAAAGATGAAGACAAATTCACAGGTAAATAATATAAATCAATCAATATACGTTACCTATTTCTTTAAATATAAAACATTGTATCAATGTTAGTGATAACCATAATACATATATTGCGATCACATGATCGTGGTTTGTAGAGTTTAAATGACTTTAAAAATCTTCTTATCTGAGATTGTTCAAATCATGCCCCTGGGGTCAAAACTGGCCACAACGCGGGGTCACATTTTTTACATACAATTAAATAGCAAAACTAATGCAAAAACCTTCCCCTCTGAAACCGCAAAGTCTAGATGTTTCATATTTGGTATATGGTATCCTCTGGCGGTCCTTTACATAGGTTGTTGAAATGATGTCCCTGGGGTCAAGCCTGGCCACGACCCGAGGGTCACATTGTTTATATAGACTTATATAGCAAAATGACTTCAAAAATCTTCTTCTCTGAAACCACAAGGCTCAGAGGTTGCATATTTAATATGTTACGTTGCATAGTGGTCCTTTACAAAAATTGTTTAAATGCTATCCCTGGGGTTACAACTGGCCACGCCCCGGGAGTCACATTGTTTATATATACTTAAATAGCATAATAATTTCAAAACTCTTCTCCTCTTACACCGCAATACCCAGGTTTTTCATATTTGGTAGGTTTCATCCTCTAGTAGTCATCCACTAACATTGTTCAAACGTTAAAACTATTCTTCTCTGTGACCGCTATGACTCAAGGTTTCAGATTTTGTATGCAACATTGTAAAGTGATCCTCTACAAAATTATTTAAATTATGTCCCTGGGATCAAACCTTGTCACGCCCTGCAGGTCACAATGTTTGTTTTATACTTTAACAATATACTCCTCTGAAACTGTAAGGCCCAGGGGTTTCATATTCTGTATGCAGCATTTTCTACAAAAAAAATGCTCCTGCGACGAAAAGTGGCTACGCCCAATTATTCAAATAATTAATATTGACTTAAATAGCAAAATGACTACAAATCTTCTTTTCTGAAACTTTAAGGCCCAGAGGTTTTGTATTTGGTGTGTAACATTGTATAGTATCCTCTTCAAAGGTTGTTCAAATTATGCCCTCAGGGTCAAACCTGGCCACGCCCTGGGAGTCACGTGGTTTTTAAAGACTTATATATGGCAAATGACAAATTATTCTCCTCCGAAACTACAAGGCCCAAAGCGTTTGTATTTAGTATGTCACATTGTATAGTGGTCATTTACAAATAATGTTCGAATGATGCCCCTTGGGTATAAAGAGGTCACACCCACATGGTTTGCATAGACGTAATTGACAAAATGAATTTAACAAGTTGTTTTTCTGAAACCCTAATACCCAGAGGTTTTGTAATTAGTATGTCACATCTTCTACTTGTCTACACATATTCTTCAAGTCATGCCACTGGGTTAAAACTAGCCATGCCCCGGATTCACATGGTTTGCAAAGCATTATATCGAAAGTGGATTTACAATTCTTCTCTCAAACTGCAAGGCCCAGTGGTTTCATATTTTGTATGTAACATTGTATAGTTGGCCTATACAAATATTGTTCAAATTATGCCCCTTGGGTAGAAAGTGGCCATGCCCTGTTTGTCATATGGTTCATATACACTATTACAATCTTATATTAAAACTGCAAGGCTCAGATCTTTATACGCATATTAGTGGTGATGTCCCATTTGGCCGTCTTATTATAAGCTATTATAAGCCTTAAACTCAAGTGAGCGACCTGGAGCCATTGTGGCCCTCTTTTTTTTTGCTTTCAGCAACACTTTCGGAAAACAAAGTATATTTCAAACCGATACTTGGACGCATGGATGTACTTGAATGCTTATTTACTGACAGCATTTCGTTCAGTTTTACTAACGCATCGACTGCGGAAACTGTTGTCATAGCAGAGTGTACCTAACAATGAACGCTGCTATTTAATAGTCAATAAACACTTCACAGTAAGAAAAACAAGTTTCGGTGGAATACTAGTTATTGCAAATCACACCAAAGAAACAGACGGCACATACACATGTCTCCAAACTCATAACAGGGGAAACGCAGTTCACATACCGGTTAATACCGGTGCAGAAACAACAACAGCACGAGGACCAGACATCTCCACCGAGAAATCTGATAAAGCAAAACATACAGGTATTGTTAAATGTTGTTAATCAAGCTATATCTATTTTACGTTTTAAGTATTGTATGCGTATGTATCCAAAATGATAATACTTGCCTAATTGATTGAACAAAATATTGCGGAGTTTATCGCTGTACGTATATTTAAAAGTAGTATGTAGGCTTGGTGCAAGGCTAGTGGAATAGTTACAAGAAATCTTATCAACCACGTTTATTTGCATGTTCTTCGTTAAAAAATAGATGTAAATATTTGTTAAGAAGAACGATTAATCAAATACATTTTGTATATTCAAACACAAATTATACGAGTTCTCAGTTCCTTATTAATGTATGCTCTATCTGCGAAAGTACCAAACTATGCATAGAAGCAAGATCAGTCATTGCACTCCCAGTAGTTGACATTTGCTACACACCACCATTTAAATACATAAATCGGCACAAGCTTCGATAAGTTGTGACATTCTTCTGAAATAAAACTGTTTCCTTCATTATTAAATTTTTAATATGTCACGTCATTTTGCTATTGCAAACACTAACGTAGAAAACAAAAACAAACATTATATAAACAATGGTCAAGATACTATAAACACTTTAAACAATATGACTAGACTTATATTCGTACAATGTTATTATTTCATGAAAAAATATGATTGGTTAAATTAATTTCACGCGTAAATCTATACGTGACAATCCCTACAATTTGTGTAAGTTGCTAAACATATTTAATTAATTTTCTTCGTAAAACCTTCAATTTACTTACAAAAAGCTATGGATTTCTATATGACTATAACAAGTTTTATTATTAATATTATTATTATTATTATTATCATTATTATTATTATTATTATTATTATTACTATTAGTATTATTATTAGTAGCATTTTTTTATTATTATTATAATTATTTTATTATTATTATTATTACTATTACTATATTCATCAGGGTTGCTGGTAACGACATATATCAACATGTATTGTTTTATATCTATGAGTGCTCAATTTCAGTATGTGATTAGAATCTTTTAATAAATGTACCTTTAATAAGTTATGACGGTCTAATGAAGTTGGCCTATACAAATATTGTTCAAATTATGCCCCTTGGGTAGAAAGTGGCCATGCCCTGTTTGTCATATGGTTCATATACACTATTACAATCTTATATTAAAACTGCAAGGCTCAGATCTTTATACGCATATTAGTGGTGATGTCCCATTTGGCCGTCTTATTATAAGCTATTATAAGCCTTAAACTCAAGTGAGCGACCTGGAGCCATTGTGGCCCTCTTTTTTTTTGCTTTCAGCAACACTTTCGGAAAACAAAGTATATTTCAAACCGATACTTGGACGCATGGATGTACTTGAATGCTTATTTACTGACAGCATTTCGTTCAGTTTTACTAACGCATCGACTGCGGAAACTGTTGTCATAGCAGAGTGTACCTAACAATGAACGCTGCTATTTAATAGTCAATAAACACTTCACAGTAAGAAAAACAAGTTTCGGTGGAATACTAGTTATTGCAAATCACACCAAAGAAACAGACGGCACATACACATGTCTCCAAACTCATAACAGGGGAAACGCAGTTCACATACCGGTTAATACCGGTGCAGAAACAACAACAGCACGAGGACCAGACATCTCCACCGAGAAATCTGATAAAGCAAAACATACAGGTATTGTTAAATGTTGTTAATCAAGCTATATCTATTTTACGTTTTAAGTATTGTATGCGTATGTATCCAAAATGATAATACTTGCCTAATTGATTGAACAAAATATTGCGGAGTTTATCGCTGTACGTATATTTAAAAGTAGTATGTAGGCTTGGTGCAAGGCTAGTGGAATAGTTACAAGAAATCTTATCAACCACGTTTATTTGCATGTTCTTCGTTAAAAAATAGATGTAAATATTTGTTAAGAAGAACGATTAATCAAATACATTTTGTATATTCAAACACAAATTATACGAGTTCTCAGTTCCTTATTAATGTATGCTCTATCTGCGAAAGTACCAAACTATGCATAGAAGCAAGATCAGTCATTGCACTCCCAGTAGTTGACATTTGCTACACACCACCATTTAAATACATAAATCGGCACAAGCTTCGATAAGTTGTGACATTCTTCTGAAATAAAACTGTTTCCTTCATTATTAAATTTTTAATATGTCACGTCATTTTGCTATTGCAAACACTAACGTAGAAAACAAAAACAAACATTATATAAACAATGGTCAAGATACTATAAACACTTTAAACAATATGACTAGACTTATATTCGTACAATGTTATTATTTCATGAAAAAATATGATTGGTTAAATTAATTTCACGCGTAAATCTATACGTGACAATCCCTACAATTTGTGTAAGTTGCTAAACATATTTAATTAATTTTCTTCGTAAAACCTTCAATTTACTTACAAAAAGCTATGGATTTCTATATGACTATAACAAGTTTTATTATTATTATTATTATTATTATTATTATCATTATTATTATTATTATTATTATTATTACTATTAGTATTATTATTAGTAGCATTTTTTTATTATTATTATAATTATTTTATTATTATTATTATTACTATTACTATATTCATCAGGGTTGCTGGTAACGACATATATCAACATGTATTGTTTTATATCTATGAGTGCTCAATTTCAGTATGTGATTAGAATCTTTTAATAAATGTACCTTTAATAAGTTATGACGGTCTAATGAAGTGTGAAATATTCTACAATAAAGACACCTTTGTTAGATTGATGCCGTCGTTTACAAAAGAAACGTTAAACTTTAAATCATGGATGAATTATTCGATATTTAAAAATTAAAACGCTCTTTTCGGCGCTTTGTCGATGTATAATAGTTAATTATTTGGTAAATAGTGTGCACAAAGCCGAATGCAGGCTTGATATTAAAAATACATGGGTTTAATTTAGTGAAATTCGTGCATTGATGCATTGAAGTGCATCATCCATACAATGTAGCTCCGCTCCTTTTTTTGCATCACTAGTAGTCCTCTACTAACATTGTTCAAATGATGCCCCTGAGGTCTAAACTGGCCACTCCTCGGGGGTCTCATTGTTTATATAGACTTAAATAGCAAAAAGACTTGTCTCCTCTGAAACCGTAATGTCCCAAGGTTTCATATTTTGTATGTAACATTGAAAAGTGATCCTCTGCACAGATTATTTAAATTATATTCATGGGATCAAACCTGGTCACGCCCTGGGGGTCCAATGGTTTCTTTACACTTATATGGCAAGCGGAAAATATACTTCTCTGAAACTGCAAGGCCCATAGGTTTTATATTCTGTATGCATCATTTTAAAGTAGTCCTCTACAAAGAATCTCCTGGGGTAAAAAGTGGCCACGCCCAAGGGGTCACATAATTAATGTAGACTTAAATAGCACAATGACTAAAAATCTTCTTTTCTGAAACTACAAGGCCGAGAGGTTTTACATTTTATATGTAACATTGTATAGTGATCCTCTACAAAGGTTGTTCAAAGTATGCTCCTGGGGTCGAACCTGGCCACGCCCTGGGGGTAATATGGTTTCTAAATACTTATATATGGAAAGTCGACTTAAAAATTATTCTCCTCTTAAACTGCACGGCCCAAAGCGTTTGTATTTAGTATGTAAAATAGTATAGTTGTCCTTCACAAAGAATGTTCAAATTATGCCTCTTGTGTATAAAGAGGCCACACCCACATGGTTTGTATAGACTTAAACGACAAAATGACTTTAACAAATTGTTTCTCTGAAACGTTAAGGTTCATAGGACTTATATCGAAAGTGGATTTATAAATCTTCTCTGAAACTGCAAGCCCCAGAATTTCATATTGTTTTTTTCACATTGAGTAGTGGTCCTCTACAAATATTGTTCAATATTGCCCCTGGGATAGAAAGTGGCCATGCCCTGTGGGTCACATGGTTTGTATAGACTACTAAACTCTTCTCTTGAAAATGCAAGGCCCAGATCTTTATACTCATGTTAGTGGTTTAATGCCATTTGGCCCTCTTGTTATAAGCAATTATGAAGCCTTAAACTCTGGTGAGCGACCTAGAGCCATCGTCCACCTCTTGTTTTTGCTTCGTTGCAACACTTTTGGACCAGAGAAAAAAGCTATTTCGGGGCGGAATTACCAAGGAAAGACATTACTTTTTAGCTCAACAACCTAACGCCATAATAATCTTTGCCAGTTTAATATACGACTGAAGGCCAAACAAGTTTTTGTAAACGCCCATATGTGTGACTTAGAGCGTGTGTATGTGTAAATAGGTTCAAATAATGTACGTTTATCTTTATTTCTGTAGCGCAAGTTTTCATATTCATAATTTATTTTCAAAATAGGTAAGTTTACCCCGTTTGGCCTTTGATATTTCTAAATGTGACGCCTCATATAGCATGCATTTTAAGCGAATGTTTATAACAAATATTCTAACACTACGTTTTTGCACTTTGTGTTGAAACGTTACAATTTCAATATTCGACAAATTGTAAGTTACTGCGTTGATATAATGTCAAGACGAGAAAAAGGTAAACTAGTTTTATTATTTATTACTGACCCCAATATCGAATAGATGCCATTGAGTGTCATCGCAGAATTTTATTTTTAATTATTGAAGTCACTGTCTCAATCACTTCTCATGTGAAGTATGTTTCACATAAACAAATTGAAAATATACCTCATTTATAAATTATCTTCCAAAATGTTATTAGCCATTGACTATTTTTTTCTATTTAAAACGCTTGCATAGACATAATAAAAACACTGTGCAGAGCTTTACACACCATATATTAATTGCAATTAAATACTAACATGATTTCAAAAGTGTAAATGCTCTTGTTTACCTTCATAAATGTGTGTGCACCTGATTTGCATACCACAATGAACATGATCAACGTATGGCTAGCGTATGATCAACCTATTACCAACGTTCGTCCAGCGTATGTCCAATGCATGACCAGCGTATGGCTAGCGTATACGCAGCGTATACGCTGGGAATAGCTCGCCATACGCTAATAATACGCTAGCTATACGTTAAGTACGAAAGCCATGCGTTGGATATACGACACTCGTGCACCATCAATACGCTACCTTTACGGTACATCTTCATGACAGTGTATGTCAGCTTATGGCCAGCGTATGACTAGCGAACTCTACCTATAAGTAGCGTATCTCCATCGTACTACTCGCGTATTCAGCGTTTGCCTAGCGTATCCTTAGCGTATAAACCATACGTCCGAGTACGCACACAAATTTTAAACAAGCTTAAAAAAAAATTTGCCTCGACGTATGCCAGCGTAGGCGACCCATGGGATCGTGCTTGAAATCTATACAACCTATACTTACGTACCCTCAGCGTATGTCAGCGTATACTAGTGTATACGTGATATTGTCCATACGATGGCATACGCTGGTACCATACGCAATAGTGTTACAGGGCCATCATTGTGATTATTATGTTAATAAATGGCATGGTCTGATTAGGTGTGTTTGTTTCAATGCCTAAAAATTTTTGGATGATGGCTGTCGTACAAGTACTGATTTTTGTATCAGGTAGTAATGTAGTACAGATATAAATTAAAATATTGATACTATGTCGTTTAAAACGTATTGCCTATTTTAATGCATATGTGCACATTAAACGCTAAATAACCAAGTATATTTTACGCAACGTTTCAGTGTTCTATATCCGATAAATCAGATAATCGCAAAATTCAAGGCACCAATGTAATAGCCACTTTGGTTGGTTTATATATTGTTATGTTTCGGCAAGAATTTATTTTTAGGAAATTATGACAAAACGCTGGTAGTGTCTACGTGTGTGCGGAAAATATATTTGAAAGGGAAATACTATTCTTAACACGACGAAGCATTTAATTATGGGTGATTAATTGTGTGTACTTGCCTTTCAATAAATCCAGTACTAGAATATGTGTATCTGTAACGCTCAAAAATGTTTTTTCCTATAACATTGCACTGACAAATGTTCAAATTATATACCATAATTGTAAACAGTTACCTTTCATTAATTATAAATAACGCAATGAATATATTATGACACGCTTATAACAAACAATCGCAAAAAACAACCGAAATATAATAATGACCGAAGCTAATGTGCATATCTAGACGGTAGTACCTTTTAGCACAGTTAGTACACACATAACGTGTTTTAAATACGGAGTCAACACTTGTTTGTCCTTCGTTTGTAATTCGTGTTTAATTGTGTCTTCGTTTGTTTGGTGTTTTTTTTTCAGATTCATATACAGAGAGCCCTAATGCTAGCACAACCAATATCAGCGGACTCGTTTCATTTGTAGTTGCTTTTGTTGAGTTAATCTGCCTTGCACTACATACCATGTTGTATATGTGAGTATATAGAAACATAAATGAAAATAATTAAAACTAGTCGAGTTACTTTTGTAGGTAATACTGTCATGTAGAGACCGGTTTCCAAACATTGTCTCTTTATTGCACACTTTCACCATGACATCACTGTCTTTTTTTACAATTGGTATATATGGTGTTGTTTACTTTCTTAAATTGTTATGTCCTGGCGGCCAATAAATAAGTTTGTTTCACCCCAATTATAAGTGCAAAATTAGTATATTGCATACCACAGTTGCGTTATTTACCAAGATCAATCAGCTCGGACCAGTGCATGTATAATGAATAGTTGAAATTAACATTTGGAAATTCATTTATAAATGACATACGTGTAAGTTACCGGAAATAAATATTTGTTTAACACATGTCCGATGCAGGCCGTTAATTGTAGCAATTAAGTAATGAAAAACTAATTTGTATCAATTTGAATTCATCAGCACTGTTTAACAGTGTTTATTTTAGTCAAATACAGATCGAGTAAGTCTCGACTTTGGCTTTCAGGTGCATTAGCATAAGCAGGAACCCGTCAGGTACTTTCATAAAAAATAATAAATCCTAGTTATGTACTTGGAAAATAATTCCCGACTTTCTGCCCTCTTATTTGATATAAAATATGTACGTTTATTACACAGTTCTAACTCGAGTTTTGGGTCATGTCGAAGTGGTTTTTATAATTAGCAGTATTGTTACGCCGTTTAACTTCAAGTTTAGACAACTGTGGAAGGACGGAGCCACGACCCCAGTTTTTCAAACATTGAAAACAAAGTAATATCTTATTTTTTAACTTTAGTATGTTTTAACTTCAACTGAGAAAATTATTTTCGGTGTTCAGTTTATTATACTCGTATACAGGTTCTATATTTTATATAACGATTCGTTGAACGTTTGGACTAAATACTTTATAAATGTCTACATTCGGATATGTCAAGTTTCGGATATTCCGAAGTTTTATGCGAACTCATGACAATGACGCAGTTTAGCTTATAGTAAGATGTAAAGGAATACATTCAAAATTGATTTTCTGTGCGATGGGATAATGTGCACATGCGGAAAGCATTTCAGTTTATGCTGTGAAACAGTTTACATATATTAATAATTAATTTATAACAGATACATGACAAAGGTCACGATAAAACTAGCATCATCGTACCCGTCCCTTTTGAACGCAATGCGAATATGGGATAATATTTGGTTTTAGATAACATGGAATTATATGCAACCTAAACACGATGAGGCCATTTTGATGTCATTGAACGACAGTAACCTGGAATCGACTTTAGATGAGGCAAATTATGTACGTATTATGTACCGTGATATTTTTTTGTTCCTCTTAATATTGGGACACTAGAATAACACCTTATGTTTTTATTGTATAAAAGTTTCATACCCAGCCACAACCGCTGGTTGCATAGCGACTTGTGACACTGTGTATTGCGCTGGCTTATCTACATACCATAATGTCCACCATCAGGAGTATTGTTACGTGCAGCTGACACATGGTGCAAACTGTGTACTTTACAGGAGCATGGTCTTTTCAATTTAGCTTCCCAATGTATAACCATTTAGTCCCCATAAAACCAGTAGGAATGAGACCCACCCTAATGCAATCACTTGAGAGTAGCAGCCGTTCAATAAAAGCCATCCTCACGAGTTGAACCAGACACTGTATGTAGTTCAAAATCACCATTCATGCGCTTCCCTATGAGTAATTTAGGGAAATACGAAATTAATTAGTGTGCATGAATAGAAATAACATAATTGCAAAACTGTGTTTTATAACAAGATCTTCCAGTGCAAATAAACGTATGTTGATGTGTATGTTATTTTCAGGTTACTGAACAAGACAGCATGACGAGAATACTAACATACTTTTTAAATCAAACTTACCCTACATGCAGTCGCCGCTAAGTGTTTTGTGTGTTCATCTCTTGAAATATTGGAGTTAAAGTTGTGAAACAATAGAATGGACACAATGCTCTGGAAAGATAATGCTAACCTATACTCGACTAGAACGACAACACTGCTTTTGGAAGATCAACGTTGTATTGTTGTACATTGACCGCATTGCGGCCTTACCTGCATCAAGGCAAACACGTTAAGCGTTTAGGAGAAAACTGACAGAAACGTCAACAGAACCTGGCACAGCCACATCGTGTACTAAATGGAAAATACTTCACAGAAGGATGTAGGCAATAATTAACTGCAGTCAAACAATAATTAAGAAGCTAACAGTCTTCCTATTTAAAATGAATTTGATGATGCGTTTTTCTTGTATATTTGGATATTCATGCTGTATGTTAATCAGTATTTAAAAACTGATGTAGAATACTATTTATGTGTGCACTTTATATATAATAAGAGTATTGATATGTAGAAAGCATTATCCTTTGGTGTTTTGTTTGCTAGATTTTAATTATATTAGTTTAATTTATGCAAATTATATAGCTATGTAGCACGTGTCTTTGTATTTTGATTGATGGTATTTAATTATTTTGTTCGGAATAGTTTAAATAGGTCCTGAACAAGTTTTTCATCTTGTCTCATCGCTCTTTCAAACCAAATGCCTTTTTTCCTTTATGATGACCCTGACTGTTAAATAAGTTTGCATTAGTTATCAAACATATGATATATGGTATTTCATTGTTTGGTTTTGAACATGCTAACATTATCGCCATTGCTGTATTTTATATATATGGTCTTTTAAATGAAATGCATATTCTTTTTATTCCACTAAAGCTTCGTTCTACACCCTCTGATGAGATAAACGGATATGTTATGTAGTATCTAACTGTTGTGTTTGGAATTGTTCAAAATATCGTCATAGCTGCATTTTGTATCGATTTTCTTGTAAATAAAATGCATATGTATTGTTTTTGTATTTTACCTTGTTCGTGTAATAGCTTTCCATGAGATGTTCAGGTACGTTTTGTATCGATTGTATTTTTTTTTTAAATCGTTTAATAAGTTTGCATGATATATACATAAATATTTCGTGATACCTCATTATTGGGTTTGGAATTGTTGAAGGTACCGTTATTGTTGTATGTTGTATCCATTGTCTTTTAAATAAAATGTATATTAACTCTTGTTTGCATTTGAGCTTGATTTTAATACCTGTCCATAAGTTTTAAAGTTTCTGGCTCTCATGACCCTTGAGCTTGATTTAATACCTTTCCATAAGTTTTCAAGTTTCTGGCTCTCATGCAACGTAATCGAAATCGATGTTGATTTAAAAACAAAAAGTGACTCGTAATGGACAGTATGATAATTGTCCACCATGCACGATAGACATATATTAAACAAGTACTAGTTCACAAGATATAATGCGTATGTGCATATGAATGTACACGAAAGCAATGCTTGAAAGCCGACACAGATACATAGCAGCCAATTATAGTTTAAGCAATATCACAGATCGGCTGGTCAATTTAATATTTTTGGTATCTGGAGAAGTAATATGGAGAACGAATTATGTCCAGTTTTGAAAGAACGGTTTGAGATCATGTATTGAAATGAATGTGTTTGTAGTTGTTCATTATTTTAAAAATAGGTCTGAAAACTAATATTTATAATTCATTGAAACGTTTGTGCTTTGATGATTTTACTTGATCACACTTTGATCAAAACAAGTTCCTTAAAGAAGCTAGCATGATTGTTCAATTTCTAAACTTGTGAGTTTAAACCGATTGAAATATGTAATCAGTTAGAAGTGAGCAGCGACCATATATGGCAATGTCAGGCAGCTGTATGTTTGTTAGATATCCTCAGTGGTTTGAAAAAAATAAAGCCTTAATTAACCTTGATTTTAGTGTCCAGTGGTCTTAAATAATTGTCTGTCCGGCTAGCGTATGGTTGTTACATTCGCTTCTCAGCATGACGATCTGGGTTCGATTACATGTCCTGGTGATCGTGAGTTTGGCTGGTGGTTACCTTTAAACGGACATGTGGTTTTCATTCCGAGAACTCCGGTTTCCCACTACTCCATAAGGCCACACCAAAATATACTTCAGTTAAAATAGATATGTTAAAATTGCAAATCTGATTAAAATATACTTTGGATGTGAACCATTAAGTTGGAGAGAAACCGGGTCCAGACAAACCACTGCTTCGTCGTTTCAAAATACACACCAATAAAATCACTACAGCAGTTGATTGAATCTGTTTAAAATGGAATGATTTGAAACACACAACACTAACAACTTTTCCCCTTTGCACGTTATTAATTTCAGCATATTACATTTGCACTTGTTGTTTACTGTTGCTATGAACAGTAGTCTCCTTTTGTTTACATAAACGCTGTATCGCCGGTTCTCCAGTTCCAAAACTCAACAATATTCCAATGCATCCTTTAGTAATAACTTGTGTTCATTTAGCACATATTTCTATATTGTTGTGTGTGCATTGAGTCTTAAGTATTTAAGTATCCAATGTGTTATTGTAAAAAGTGTTCAGCGTTTAATTCTCCGCCATCGTATTTTCTTCAAATTCTTTCTCGTAATATAGAAAACACTTTACTTGTATAAGTAATTCATTTCAGAACACTCTTTCACAGTACATTTCTGTTGTTTTACATTTTTAACGCGCATCTACGATTTCAATTTTGTTACATTGCTTGCGAAAACACATGTGCTTTTGAATGTCGTGACTTTGTTTATTATTGTTCTCATAATAACACGTATGCACGCGCTATTTGTTAGAAATTGTAAATTTCGGAGAACTGAATCGACTTTCACCTTCAATGCGTACTTTTATCATAAATATATTAACACCTATAAGTGGGTGTTACTTCTTGATTTAAAAGCTGATTATTGTTTAACGAATACGTGCATCTAATTGAATTCAAACTTACATGTAAATACATGTACAAACCTGGATTCTGCGTTGTCTATGAATTTACTGAATAGCACAGTAGACTGTTGTACTGTAAAAACATTGTCATGCCTAGAGTCAACTATTTTTCGGTTTAAATTGTTTAACTAATCCACTGCACATTTTAGCGTTAATCAAGATGGCACAAGAATGTTATTACTAACATTGATTTCTCCGCATAATAAAGACAATGGTACTGATATAAAACTGAAAACATCGTGTAAAAATCCGTTAATTTAAAAAATGATCCATTTAAAGAATATTCAACAGCATTTAAATGAAAAGAAAATGTGTTTGTTTTCTGCGTGATAATGCATGATATCATCACCGGAAAGGGAGATAATTAACATATTTTACTCGCGCTAATATTCTCTTAATATTATAAATATGGCTTTTGTGTTACTAATTTTAAATTACTTGCATTTATTAGCATTGTGTGTTTTTGTTTTCATACAAAGGAAATGCAAGGCATTAAAACAATTATTGGCTACATTTTATCTGCCAGAGACGCTTCCATAAATGTCAATCATATTCAAATTTATCTGCAATATTATTCAATCATCGTACTTTGGTAGCACGTGTTTAGCAGTTATTGTTTTGATACAAAATAACATGTGTATAATGTTTGAGATATTTAAATGAGCACGTGGTATTGTTTGTGATATCTGATGAATGGACACCAATCCTTTAACAATAGCTGAGGAGGAGTTTAAACTATTTGTTACAAAGCCCGGATCGGTCTATTGTTGCCAATGACATCGACATACAATTATCGGTCTGGTTGAACAAAAACCCGTTGTGTTTTACACAGTTTTGAAACCCATTATTTTCGAACATTATTATAAACTTTGTTATTTGTTACTATGTATTGTTGTGTTACTATGTTCTATCCTAAGTTCAGCAGGATCAAACTTGTAGAGGCCGTGTCATGTGTTCGACATACAACGTTGTATGACCAAAATAAAGGACGTTGTTTAACAGCCTACTCAAAGTACCGGATTTGACCGAGTAACATTCTTCTATCGGAAAAGCTGTGTTATGAACACTCCAACATAAGTATTATTAAGCTGGTATCCTATGCAGTACAGAGAATATGATTGATTCAGCTTTCAAAATCAATTCATTCATATACCTATTTATATTCCAAGTCAAAATAGGGTATGCCATCAGTGATTTTCCACTTCGCTTATATTTTAAGAATGCAAGCAGCATTAACGTGAGGACTGTATTTAATGAACAATTGTTTTGTAAATTTAAAATGGGTTTTGTGACTACGTCTTCCTATAAGGTAATGGCGCATGCTAAACTAATCTTTTTGAAAATGAAGTATTTGCATTTAACTGTCTTAAATCAGTACTGTCGTAACAAATATAAATACCGTGTTTCAGATGTTCATGTTTGTAATCGTAGCGTTCAACACCTATCGCTTAAAATGACAATATTTTAGTTAGAATGCATTGGAAAGGAAAGCAGAGGAATATTCCAGGGACGTAAGTTTGTAATTGTATCAATGTGCAAGATTCTTGAAATGCCTGTTTTCAGTGTTTTCTTGTCACAGTGTTTTTTTTGGATTCCTTTGGATTAATCGGATTAAAATCATAAGGATGTCATGAAGGCGTGTACATAATGATGATAAGATGAACTTTTTTGTTAGTTACTAATTGCATTACTTGCATGGTACCGTAATGAAAGAGAAAGTTAATTACTGGGATCCCATTGTAACATTCAATAATTATCTGATAGTAGTGCGAAAATCTGGCATGGTATTTAGCATGTTGGACTTTCAATGTCCTTCTATATTTAGCGCACATGCCTTTACACAGTTTTATTACTTAAATGTGATTTAGTGTATTAAAATACGGTGTGTGTGACGTCTACATTGATGGTAAGTACACACGTTTGAATTACAATGATGCAACCAATGTTTATGTTCATGTTTATGATTGTTGTATTGTTGCGTTCATCACGTATCGTTTTAAACGATATGTATTCGTGTGAATGAGTGAATAAAAGCAGAACAATATTCCAGATTGTTTAAATCGGAGTGTCGATAGTTCGAAATGGTATAATCTTGTAACGCACTTGAAATGCTTGTTTGCAGTCCTTTCCTAGTTACATTTTTTTTTTATGCCTCTTCAAATCTGATAACAATCATATCCTACAATACGCTTATCATTAGGATTTGAGGTCGACCTGAACGTTCACCTAGTCACTAAATGCATTAAGTTGATGGTTCTGCAAGTGAAAATGAGTTACTATATAACTTTAAACCTCACAAAGCTACATTTTAGCTGGGATCCCATTGTGCGTTTATAACGAATTCAAAAGTTTACAATTCACAATTGTATAGTCAGTGTGTGTAACATACGAACAAACGTGTGTCTTTGTACAAGTAGTCTTTGATGCAGCTAGCCAGTACTTTAATTTCTGTGTCACACTGAATATGTCTGAACATGTGCTAAATTTAAGATTAAAGTCACGACACCAGGGCCCGTATTCACCAACTTATTCTTAGACTTAAGAATATTTGAATTTCTTCAAACTGTAACTTTCTAAGGGCGCGTTAATGTTGAATCTACATTGGTATATGCCATTTCTAATCGCATCATTTTATATATAGCGCGGTATTGTTATTGACATAAGCAACATTAGTTTCCTGTATATTTGCAAATGCTGACGTATTTTTCTTTGATCCAAGTCTATTATTTATTCTTAAGTATATACATATCGCATGTTGTGTTGTTCATGGGATTAAGTCGTCGATGACTCTACTTTGTTTAGGTGGTGCTTCTATGCTAAAAATTGCACCGTTCTGAGGATAGTATCACCGTTTGTTTTCTTTTGATAATAGAGCGCCTAACGTTGTTGGGTTTCTCGCTTTTGTGTGTTTTGTTTTCCCATAGCATTCGGTTTGACAAACAAAAAAAAGACACGCACTAATTTCACATGATCGTCGTTGTGGTGTTTTAACTGTAATGACCAACTTTATTTGTTCATTACAATTACTGCAAACGCTTTTCAACTTTCGTAACTGGCAACTCGTTATTATCAGTATGTTTTACTGCACCAATACACTTTCTTACCAAACTATTTACCAGACGGAAGGTGTTCTGAAATAGAAAATGCAATTGCGGGCCAACATCCCACAGGAAAATATAAGTGTTTTACCAGTTAATGGTTTGGTCAAAGTGTCTTTGCTGTTTAACGTTATTATAAATTATATTCAATTTACGGTTAAGTGATTGACAACTATCAAAAATAGTTGGTTTATCATAAAGAAACCACCCAGACAAACAAAAACGTTGGTCACGTTACACCAGCAAAGTAACACACGTAAATAATTTATATCCACAGTATGTAAGCATTTTAAGAAGAATCTTTAACAAACGTTACTCTTATTCAAAGGAATGTGACTGTATTAATTAGTATAAGTACAACTTAAATACACACACTATGTAGTATATTACTATGATGTCACTTTGTTACACCACTAAGACATGAGAATCGGCAAATAACGTACGTTGTTTTTCGATAGTTAACAATCAACTCTGCGACAAACATATACCGATCAGTAATAGCACATCTATGGCAGAAAACGAATAATCTGTGCTGCATTATATCACCTGTAAACGTTTCTGAAAGAAAAACAAAATATAGACATTCGCCAAAAATGTTTTAATCAAAGCTATGATTTCAAATTTCTCTAAATTGTTTTATAAGAAACACACCAAACATGTAGAAACATGAATCGTTCCATTAAAAGTTGGAAGGGTTATTGTTGGTATGTGCGCATCTTTTTGTATTTCTTTTTCTGACATTAACATGGAATTTAATAAAATAGATAATTCCATTAACAACACTGGATCAAGTCAGTATGATACATAATTATAAACGTGCATGCATGTCGGGATGTAAACGAACAAAATAGTCGTTAGTCTGATGTATATTAGTACATACTAATTCTATTTTCCAGGCCATATACGTCTTCCCCTTCCTTCTTATGGACTGTAAACAAGTTAGACTTGCAGGTGTTTGCCATTACATGCATCTAGATTTTAAACTAATAATGCAAAAATAATAGAAACTTAAATAAAATCGCGTATTTACACAAACGCACAAAGTACACAAACGTACACAATATAACCCGATTAATACAATTTGACAATGTATGCAATACGTGTGTACTTTATATTATATTGTATGATTATTGTATATACGCAATATGCAATACGTGTGTACTTTATACGTTTTTAGTTCTGTTCCTTCTAATGAACTGTAAAAAGGTTGGATGTGCAGGTATTTGCCATTACATGTATCCAATTTTAAACTGGCAATGCAAAAATAATAGAAAATACAATAAAAAAGCGTTTGTACACACACGCACAAAGTACACAAACGAACACAAAACAAACCGATTAATAAAATTGTACAATGTATACATTCAATATTTAATTCTATACCTATAAGTATGTACTTTATTTAACCATGAATGATTATTGTATACACGTTTTTGTCTGTTTTTAGAGGTTAGAAACAACACCGATAAGTTTAATTGTTTGACGGGACACAAAGACATGCTTGAATGCTCGTTTACTGAAAACATTGAATTAAGATTTGGACCCCAAAACACTAACATCAGTATAATTATCGCTGATTGTTTAGCAGCTGCAATAGAATGTTACGTTAGAGACAATACGTTCTGTAAAACGTACAGACTTATCGATTCAGATTACGGAGGTATACTTTCTATACAAAATATAACTATAGAAACGTACGGAAATTATATATGTCGTGAAACATGCAATAACACAAATATGGCTAGCTTTGTTGTAAGTTATACAGGTCAGAGTAAATCGACAACATCAGACGAAGAGTATATCGAAATATCTAAAGAGGAACAGAATAGAACAACAGAAAACAAAGGTAAGAGCGAATGAGTTTAAAAGAAACAGTGATATATTGATTACATATTTTCCACATACAAAACTGATCAGTGCTATTTTTTATTATAAATTCAGACTTGAACATGATTGATAAATGGGATCTCCGTTTGGGAAATAATATTGCAATTGATCATTTTACAATAGAACGTTCCTTTCTCATGAAGCAAACGCATTCAATCATTTCAGGTGTTCCCGTTCACACTGTTGTCATTTTGTCAGTACTGTGTAAGTAGCCACGTATGTGTTAATAAACTGTAAGATAATCTTACTTATTCTTATTAAGACTAATATATTTGCACCAACAACATTCTTATTATGGTGTCGTCAGTGTAATATGACAGGTCCTTACAAAAATGTTTACATGTAGTTTGTTTTTGCTTTATACAAGGTGGATATTTACATATACAAATTACTACATTGTACTATTGAACAAGTCAGCAGTTGAAGTATATCCAATATAAGTCGACTAAAATTCAATGGTATCATTCGGTGTATATTCTAAAATCATATAAAAATAATAATAATTACAAATATTTGTGTCATTTAAATGTTTTTATTGAATCTCTCCGTGAGTAGTAGTACAGTTGGGAACAAATATGAATGTAACTATTCACGTCTAAATATATCTTTGTTGAATTTCATTTCAAACTGTGGTTGTTTTATTTGAAATATTTACTCGCAACAATTATGCACAACTTCAACCTTTTAATTCAGTAGTTAATGTTTGACGGCATGGTAATAGTCTTTTCTAGGCTTGCTATGCAGACACTATTGCAGATCAGAGATATGTTTGTGAAACGAATTTACGCCTACAATTGTATTTTAGAACTTTCAAATTAAACAGTAGTCACAAAACGGGTAAATGTCATGCGAATGAGGTTAATGGAGGGGGGGGGGGGGAGCACGACAACATTTTACCTGCTGCTGAAACGTTTGTACAATAGACGCCTTGTGTGTTGACACATTGTTATACGGCAATCAGACGTTGCTCAAACCTTTGGCCTGAATTGATATCTCATCTAGTACTGTTCTTTGTCATTTTAAAATATCGTATGAAATTATTATGAGCAGTGCCTGTAACCACCAAAGTAGTTAGCTATAACATTATTGGTGTGTTCTGCATTGGACGCAACTTTTACTCTCACATTATTGTTGAGCAAGCAGTTTAGACGGCGTGTCTGTCTTTGTCCGAAGGGCATGCGGTGCATCGTCATTTGAAAATAACACTCAAATAAATGTCTTCATCAGATATTAATCAGTAACTGCCAAATTTGACATGTATTTCATTAAATTGTTCTATAACCTTAGCCAAGATAAACCCACTCGTTTAAGTTCATACAGGACTGTATTTCCATTGCATACCCTGACTTTCCCCCGACCTGTTTGTATTAATTTGCACCAGTTGGTAGCAATGTTTAGCAAGCTTAAGCCAGAGCTCACGTGAATGCACTTAGACAAGTGTGGAATCAATATAAAGCTTACACATCTACCTGTTAATATTTATTTCCACGTACATGTATCAACCTTAAGCAAAACAGCACGTCAGTTGCATTCATATTTGAACTTTTATCGTATATTTAACTTGATGACACCCAGTTTGAGTCGCTAATGCAAATGGTCCGGATTCATCAGGTGATTATTGCAACAAAAAAATCTTCAACTTGGGTTATTATCATGACCATTGTATAATGAAGATATTAGCATTAGTAAACACAATGTTAACCAGGTATTTGACGTATTTGAAAAATGGAGTTTGCTTTCTGATACAAAATGCATTATGTAAAAAATAATGTGTCTGCTTTGCATTTTAGTTTGCATTTAAACGTCATAATTTTAATCTTATTCGGTAATACAAGTTTGCACGTGTATTGTTACAAAGCTTAATAATCTGATTTCTGCAAAGTCTACTTCGTTTGTTAATATGCAATGCATCAGGACGACATTAAGTAACACCATTATTTTCACCTTAAAACATATGACGCTTTATTTGTATGCAACTTACCAACATACAAATACATTTGGAATAGTGTAATAATGATATGACAAAATACCCAATTTTTACTGCCCTGATTTCTAATATTGTTTGCTTACGTCCGTTGAATATTAAACTGTAAAATGTAAATTAATACGGTATAGAGATGAACAACGCAAGTCTGATTAATACAAACGCATTGTTAAAACAAGTATTCATTTATGAAACAAAGTTAAACTATCGCCATCCGTACACTGCAACAAAATCTGCTAAACCCGTATTGCTTATTTCACATTGCACATATTACCTTAAAAATAAGTCACCCTAATTGCATGCATGTTTTATTAATCGTTTTATTTATTATCAAATTCCAATATAAATTTAGGTTGTGGTGTAATTGCCACTGTTGTTGTCTTCGTGTGTTGCAAAAGATGTCGCAACTTCTGCCTAGTAAGTTTGTATAGTTTATAAAACGGCATACTTGCATCATCATTAAGTGTTATGTTTATTATCAGTTTGTAAAATATCAAATATCATTAAGAACTGTTAGTTATTGTTTTGTGTTTTTGAATACGTTCAGACCGTGCAGTTTCGTGAATTTAGATATATGTTGTGTAGCCGACATTTGATAATTATTGATATTACCATCTCTGTCATTTTTAAACTAATACACTACAAGATATGACATGATATGGCATCAATAATGGTGCATTTTCCAAAAGTATATTTTTCTCAGATTTTAAAGGTTTAGTAATCTACTTTTATCATAATGCATTCCCTGGATTAGAGTACGATTAATGCCGTTGAAAACATATTCGGAGGCTTAAATGGTCGTCTAAGTACAAATATGTCATGCACACATCGCTTAATCAAATGCTTGCAGTGATAAGGGTGCCAACTTTTACAATTTTTGTTACAGATATACAAAATATTTCTGAATACGCAAAAAACACAGCAACATTTGAAATCACAAAGTTTGAATATGAGTATAAGAAACACCTAACACAGTTGTGTTGTTTGTTTCGCAGCCTAAATGTGCACACTGTGAACATGAAAGGATAAAAACCGAAGAGGTTTATCGTTGTTTCGATTAATGTTTTGGTGCGTAAAACATGTGCTTGCATCAGCTTAATTGCACGACACATACTTTTTTATTTTTTTTTAAAGAAACAACTGAAACAAACAAAAGTATTTGATTAAAAGAAGTAGATGTTAGATGTATTTATAAACATATGATTCGTTTGTCTATTTCAGCTACGTGACAGCACTCAAATCGGCAACGGAATAGATGTGGTAAGTATTACTCGTAAACACACTCAACCGTGCGTTATTTGTTTTGATATGCATAGCTTTTTCTAGCAAAACAACATATCAGTTTTAAATTCAGATAACATTTACTCTTTAACATTTCATACAAATCTGGAAAAATTCCAATGCCTTCTCAAACAGTTCCGACATGAGGTTATTCGACCAAAAGTAAAGCTACGTAGATGATGGCCCGTATACATGTCCATCTAGGCTGAATATCCATCCATATCGACTAGAACGTGTTTCTCTGGTAGCAAATCCATATATATACATGAGCACATCATAGGCCTGCATCGGTTTCCACTATGCCAATTATTACATATATTGGTTTATGTACACACGTGTCAAACAAACATGTTGCATATAAATGCCACTTATTTATGCAGAGCACTGGGTTGTGGATACTGTTTAAACAATACGGAAATATATTTAAGCCGCATTAAATGTGAACAATGTGGAAGTTAGAATAAGCGATTAAAACAGACATTTAAATGTCTGGTTAAATTTATTATTGTATGCTTAAGCTTCTATTATATCCTGCGCCATGAAACTATTTGATTGTTGGATACCATTTAAAATAATTACACCGATCCTCCAAGTAAACTATTTATAAACACTTGCTTTGTTTACAAACACTTGCCAGTGTGGTGATTTTCTCAAGTTCCATGCTTTTCATGAACAACCGTACTTTTAGCATAAATATATATTGTCATAAACTGGACATGTCTTTTTGAGGGCAAGTTTGAAATATACAATACATTCAACTATTTACCAACTACAAATCACTTGGTAAGTTTCTGACCACTTGTTTATAATTAATTATGTTTTCTCAATGTGTTGTACCAATGTCTTTATACAATGTTTGATACTAGTATAGGTTTATTCGATGACCCTCAAAATTGAAACACTTTACTGCTCGCAAGAACGGGATTTCTCTACAAAAATCATTCATGGGATTTACGTTCCTTTAATCGGCACTTAGGACACCAAATGTCATTAAAATGTAAACAATAAAGAGCAATTGAAACTAGTCAAATTGCATTTATTGTCAGAAAATGTAATAAAGTGTTTGGTCATAATGTTTTATTGTATGTGTTTATACAATATTGGTGGTTGTCATAACTTGCAGCCCCTTGTGCGTACCTTAAACCATGATGCCATTCCATCAAAGTGTCCAAGAACAATTACATTTATTAATAACATAATTTTACTAAGTTGTTTTCAAAGTACACAAAGCTTGTAAGATAAAAACAGCTATGACCCAGTAACACGTGTTCAAAAGAAGTGTCGCCTTATTTGAAATAACATCATTAATCCTTTTTTATCAGAAGAAAACTATATAAAAAAACACACATATGTTATTAAAGATGTTCTAGGTTTAATTGAGCTACTTTAACATTACACAATGTCTGCTTTTTTTCTAATTATCTTATATAATTTTAAGACGATATGACCAGCAGTACGACATTTAATTTGCATATACAAATATGAATGTCCAATTCTATTTGTTTTTCAACTGAAATATTCATAGATACTACTGGATATGTTCTTTTCCACAGACATTAGTCGGGAATAATTGAATGAAGCTGCAGAGGTATGCTTCCCAAAGCATTTGCCATACGGTTCTACAAGCGAGACCACTCGAACTGTTAAGTGCCCTTATCTGCAGACGACAAAGTTGGCTTTTTAGGATCCCAATCAAACTCTTATTACATTCCATTTGCGTAATGCCGCATACATGTAACCCAATTGATCGGACATAAGAGATGGAACAGATTAGAAATATCGAGATTATATAATGTTTGGGTCCCATCATAGCATTTGCAATGAAATGAGAATGCGACACTATAAATCAGATTTTCACGGAAACCTTTCACACTTCTCGACAAAGATTTCTCACCCTGCCAGGACAGACACCAAGCCGGTTGGTTTGCACCATGGACAAACATAGTTGTTAACTGGACGAATTAAATTTTAATCCAATTTTAATGTTGTGCAGTGTAATATTATTTCTGTTTGACTTAAGGACTTTAATGAGTGCCAATATGTATTTGCGAAATTGATTTTCTTTGCAGATGTTATTCTTTATTTTAGCTTCTTAATGCGAATACATGCACACATGTACTGTCAAATGCAATTAGTTTAATAATTGCGATAGTTTACGTAAACGCCTCGACATTTTGAAAATTAACACTAAATGTTTCGTTACTCCCGAAATTTCTTAAATATGCGATACTACGAAAAACACATAACTACGAACAAAAAATAGAAAAACTGTTTCCGCTCAAATAGAAAAAGGTTTTTTGCTCAATAACTTGAGAACGCATTAAGATATTTTAATTAACGTTAGACATAGATACCTTATAACGGGAACCCGGTTGGGAATGCATGTGGGGTGGGTGGGATCAAGGTCAAGGTCATGGTAACTGTAACTAAAATAGAAAAAATGGTTTCCGCTCGTTAACATGAGAACGCATTTAGATATGTTAATGATATTTAATGCATGCATAACTTATATCGAGACCTCGCTTTGATTGCATATAGTGTGGGTGCATTTAAGGTCAAGGCCACTGTTACTATAAATAGAAAAACGGTTTCCGCTCAATAAATAGAGAATGCATTTAGATATGTTAATGAAACATCATGGATAGATACCTTATTGTCATAGGGTGAGTATGATCGAGACCTCGCTTGGGTTTGCGTATGTGGTTGGTGGGTCAAGATCAAGGTTACAGTTTGTAAAAATAGAAAACTGTTTTACCCTCAAAAACTTGTGAAAGCATTGAGATATTTCATTTACACGTCATACACAAATACCTTATATAAAGACCTCGCTTGGGGTTGCTTATGGGGTGGGTGGGGTCAAGGTCAACGTTACAAAATATAGAAAAACGGTTTCCGCTCAATAACTTGAGAACAAATTGAAATATTTTAATGAAACTTCATACATATATACCTCATATCGATACCTCACTTGGGATTGCGTATAGGGTGTGTGGGGTCAAGGTCTAGGTCACCGTTACTAAAAAAAGAAGTTCCTTTTCAATATCTTGAGAAGACATCGAGATTTTTTTAATGAAACGTCATTAGCAGATACATGAACCTTATATCTAGTCCTCGTTTGGAATTACGTATGGGGATGGTGGGTCAATGTCAAAGTGACCATTACTAAAAAAAAATAATTTGTGCTTTAATGCATTTCGTTCGAAAATTTAGTTTTTCGCAGAATGTCCGCGTTGTTGTTTTCATTAAATTTTGAAGGTTGGATAAGCATATTACTTGCCACGTAACTCATACTATATTATGGCTTATGGTGAACTATGTAAAAATAACAATGAAATAATCTACAATTTAGCTATTACCTACCTGAGAATATAAAACAACAAATTAAACTCAACTGAAAAAACGATAACAACTACAAATATCATAGAAAATACTACAACACTGGCTCAATACAACCACAGATCATGCACAGATTTGCAATGTTACGTGTTGTTTTGTAGCATAGCATATAATATGTGTTGCTTTAAAGACCCCTTTCGTGTTGCCATTGCTAAAGTTAAAGTGTTTAGTCAAAACATTTTTTTATCATGGTTGTTCACCGTGGAACAGTCTGCCCCAAAGTATTATTTCGGTGATATATCAAAGCTTTCTTCCTTTAAGGTTAGAGTGAAGGATCACTCTTTGGCTACTTTTAAATTATGATTACCTTTCCTTAGTTTGTGATATGTCTTCTATGTAATATGAGATTGTATTTAATGGACCACGATGGAACTAAGATATTATTTTATCCTTGTTTGTAGTATCCGTTGTAATATAATGTTGATTACATGACTTTATTCATATATGTGCATTTTATGTTGATAATCAAGTGCATGGTTTAATTATATGTCATGTGTCACATTCTAAACAGAAATAAATCTATTTATCTATATATCTAACTTATAGTTAAAGTTACAAGCTATGTAACTATTTCAAGGTATATATGTCGTATTTTTATAACTTTTTAAATATTGTTTTTATATTTTGTTTTTGTCGTTGCATGGCCTATGTGACATACTATTACAAATAGCTGAAAAGTCATATTTTAAACTTAACTTCATATAACTCCAATAATGGCATGTGTAATTAACAATGTGAATCAAGTGCTAACATATATCCTTTTTTCAAATACAGTATCCGTCACAAATTAAATTACATTAATCGTTATACTTTGCAATTACAATTCGATCATATTACATTATAGTCAAACACATATCTATTGACTGAATACAGTGAAATAGCTAACATAATAATCGCTTTGATTTTCATAACGGGTTTATCGTCATTAACTAAAATACAACACACTCGAGATGCATGGTTTTATATAGTTATAACTTCAAAAAGGATCCAACGACAGCTAGAGGCAGCATTCATGGCAAGGTTGAAAACATCGTTTAACAAATTATACGAATACGCATTTGATCCCGTTAATACAGATTTAAGCTTAACGCAAGTTAATCAAACGCATGCTGTTGACTTCAACCGTATTTTTCAAACAAACATGCGAAGTAATTACTTCGGGGTCGTAAAAAAAACACAAATATTGATACATTAGCCTGACCTGAATTTACAAACGTACCCACAGTGCGTATGCTCAAAGATATGCCGGAAACTGTCTAGGTTAAGGACAGGTGTACTTCAATCAAGTATGTTTAATTGGATGTGTCTGCGTTTACTTGAAATGAACGATATGGCTATAACATAACAGTTAGTAATTTATTTTATTCATAAATCGATTGTTTAAATTTGTACCAATTTGTATCACGTCTATCGATACATTGTTGTCATTAAACATGGTTGTACTTGTTTGTCGTTTAAGGGGGCCTGTTCTCCGATTGGCAAATTAAAAAAAAGTTCAAACTTTTTGTCATAGATCCTAAAAAGAAAAATACATTATATGTAAACAAGCGAAATAACACTACTGTCAATGAAATATATGGAACATAAGGTGTATTTTATGAAAAATCATCAAATAAAGTGGATACAATTATAAAGCGGTTGTAAGGCTTTTCATTGGTATTTAAAAATAAACAACAACATGTGTATCACTTACACAGAGATTAAAATGTACGACCACTATTGTCAGTCAAAATGGCCGGGTGGTTAGGGCGACATATTGTTTATCCCAGCGGACGTGGTTCAAGTCCGGTCTAAGTCAATTTTTGTATATACTATATTAAGTTTTGGTTAGTCAAACTGCTTTAGTTTTTGCAGTTAAGACATTAAATTACATTTTTAAAAATACGATGATCTGTGAACAAGTCCCTTTAATGCTACCAAATGCATATACACATTAAACACTATTGTATTGTCTACTTTAGTTGACATGCACATAGGCTTGAGAGCTAATATTAACTTAATAAAGATATTATTTGTTTTCGTTTCTAGATACGGTATTTAGTACATTGCAGACTATGTCTGAGTGTGAAATCAAACATTAAACATTTAACTCATTAACCATTTATTGGACTTCGTTTCCCCGTGTGTTCATTACTCTAACGTGTTCAGCTTGTTTTTATTTTGTATTGTATTTATATATCAAAGTCATGTGCAACTGTTTTAACGTTAAAGTGCAGATGCCGCCAAGAGTTGACTCCGTCAACCGCACAATAACTCGAACATACGCACTTCGCTTCCAATGTGTTCTTGGAATTCTGTCTAGAATACCATTGCGATTGTCCACTTATTTTGTTGTTCACACACGATACATAATTACTCTATTTTAGTACTATTAAGCCAGATCAGATATAAAATGTGCGTACATTACATCAATCAAACCAGTCGCTTGCTTCAAATTCACGTTCAAATGTTAATAATGCAGATGTAAATTAGCGATGTAACAAGTATGTTAACACAACAAGATAAGAATATTTGAGTAAACAATACAAAACAACATGTTCCTTTGTTTGGTGTTTCTGTATTTGTTTCATTTTTTATTTATCTATTTCTTTTTTGTATCTTTATATATGCACGTATTTAACGATCGTGTTATTTCTCAATTTAATATCACTCTAAAGTATTTATGTTTCAATTAAATTGCAATGGATTTTCTCACGTATATTGAATACATGCATATACACATATAGTTCGGCTATTCGCGGAGTCTGGGTGAAAACGTCAGATGCGAGTTGCTTCGGTGTACAGTACTTCTCGAAATAACGCCACACGCATGGTAACTCTGAATCAATCATCCGAGTAAAACACACACAGTTACGCCGCCTATATTTTTAGCTGGTATTTGCTACCACTTTGCTAAACTCCGTGTAGATACGCTTTAACGAAACATCGCGATGATAGCCATTTTGTTTCTCTGGAGCTATTATAATGTACGACGATATGGTTAATTTCTTACCAAAACGCGTTTTAAACTAACGGTAGTAAAACTTGTTAATACGTGTATACAAATTATCGCCATAGTTTATTAGTGTTTGTTCTACGTTCTTACATGTAGTATTTGTATTGTAACGATTTGTCTGTTACTGGCCATAGCGCTGCTTAGGTTTTTTATGTAATATAATGTGTTACATCAGCAGGTTTGCCTGTGCCCGAAATGGTTTTTACCGACAATGATCTGTGTTTCAGTAGTGGCCAATATCATATGTGCCAACATGTTGTGAAATATGTTTTAGAAAATAAATATAAAATTTAAACATATACAGTTCATATGAATGTTTAAAACATTGGAAAATATATGTGTGTTATTTTTAGGCCATGCTTGTCACATGTTGCATTCATACACTTTCGCAGTCGGTAGGATTTGCATGTACATGCTATTGCTGAGATATTTTCCTTTCAGTAAAGTGTTTCTTCAAAAAGCTGTCATATTCACATTTTAAAGCGGAACACTCGAAAAGTATTCCTATTGTTTCCATATTATAACACAAGTTCGTATGATAAATTTCGTTATTGGTTAAGTACACGCTTAACTTCTTTTTCAGAACCCAAAATCGCCACAGTTCATTTTAAATTTATAAAAGGACACATGGATATGATTGAATGTGTGTCCAATACAGACATCACATTTGCATTTACAAAACGTAAAACTGAAGAAATGAAAATAATTGCTGCGTGTTTTGTTAAAACTCAAGTATGTATCGAGGCGGATTTTAAGGTCTACACAAGTCTTCACAGATCATGGCGGAATTCTTGTTCTAAAACAACTGACTTCTGAAACGTATGGAACATACACGTGTTATAAAACGCATACTTATAAGATAATTATAAGAACAGGGCTATTTTAGATATCAGTCAGGAAAATCCATCTCAGTCGCCAAGGAAAATAGACGCTTCAGTTGGAGAATACATTTATAATAATATGATATCGTGTGAAAGAATCACTGACCACACATTTATAACAATGACACACTTGACGATGACGATTTAATATATTTTGTTGATTACTGTATTATTTGTATCTGTTGTTTTTGTGTAGTGTGCTGTAAGTTATGTATAAAGTGCACGGACACATATATGTACATAATGTTTGCATATGCACATGTGTTTCTTAATTTGTTTTCTAATTTGTCGCACAAATGTATCGCCATCTCCTTATCTTCTCAATTGATACGTTTTAGAGCTATTAATGATTGATGGCTCTGTAAAAATCTATAAAAATATATAAACCATAAAGACGATTAACAGATAAGTTAGTATGAATGCTTATTACAACACGTAACATGTTCAACAGATTCCATGGGCGATTTTAGGAATAGTAGTTATCCGATAGAGATAACAAAAAGTGCCAGTTCGATAATGACACCGTCAGATGGCGTTATATGTTGGTAAAGCATTTCTACTCAGATATTCCCATTACTAATCCATAGGGATGTTATCATTCCACTTTACAGACATTGAACTGAAAACATTTTCTGGTCTATACTCTCAATTAAATACCCAAATCATTAATAAATATCCACGATAAAACTTAATATTTCAGCTACTCTATTAAACTGCCCAAAATGTTAAGTACTTTAAAGTACCGTTGCTTAATAATTAGTTACAATATGTCAATTTAGAAACGTGTGTGCCTTATAACACAGGTTGTTAGTAAAAAAGTTGCATGTGCACGTCGAAATATACACCTCGTGTCCAGCATACGTTTAAATGCAATTCGATTTTTAAACCAGGGATTTGTCCCGGTGCAAACGCTTAAATTGCCGGGGCAGTAGAGTGAGAATATTATTCAGTCAATATGTGTTTGTACGTCACCCATGCTGACATGAGTATCAGTTATCATTAATAATATCCCAAAGCATCACAGTTATTTAAAACAAACATTTAATCATTGATAATAACATCGAATCTTTGAAACATATGGAAATGCTAAGTGCTGTCACATTTTTAAACCACGCAATGTTTAAGCACACACTGGTTCAATTGTTAATTGTATGTTATGATGCTATACAAATGAAGTCATGCAGCTGCCTACAGTTGACACGAAAATCGCACATCTGTTTCATATTTAAATCTGATTGATGTATTTCAAAAAACGTTTATTTTGAAAACTAGTTAACTTGTACATGATATAGTTTATAGCATAGTTTATATATCAGTTATGCTTCACATTAATGGTTACGTGCAAACATGATACGCGAGATATCGATGGTTTACCATACAACTATTGTATCTGTTATAGAAGTGTAAGAAGTATTCACAGTGTATAAACCGATTGCATGTACTAAGGATTTTGTTATTACGATTGTAATGATGCATCTCTCCACACATGCCGACATCAATAAATGTGATATTTTTAGAATACACATCAAACGACGATTCGTACATTCATTAATTACACCAGGAACACATATTTTTAGAACGACGTGTTTTATTATCAAAAGACAACTACATAACGTAACGATGAATGTTTTTTCAGTGCTGTTGTTGGCGTTCAATTTAAGTATACATTGTTGGTCTGCTAGAAATGCCTTATACTGTAAAATGATAGACAGTCTCTCTGACAGACAAAACATCTATTGATATGTAATTATCAATTGCATGTTGTGCTTTTTGTGTTGTGTCGTATGATACAAAAGCACATTTAGAAAACAAAATAACTTGTTTCAAAACTACACTGGCGCCGTGAAAGAAATCTACAATGGCTATTGAAATAATTAAAATCTAGTCAGCTATGTGCAAATATGATATCTAGTACTATTTCATTTATGAATGGAACTAAATAGCTAGGTAAAAAAATAATTAAAAAGCGATTACATCTGCAACGTATAGATACAACGTCAGATTCCTTGTGACAAGAAATCATTAGAAGTCTCCCTCGCTTTCAAAACTCTCGATCGCAATACGGACACAACATACAAACACCATGACACTCTTTTTCGTTTCTTTTTAACTTTGGCAAATCTGATGATGTATGGACTTGAACTTTCTAATAGGTGTACAACTTAACATCAAATGAACATGCGCCACCAAGTTGAACACATTTTATTCAGTGTAACTCCGTGTGTCGTGACTAAACTAAAACTGATACCAAACACAAACTAATTTAAACGTTTGCATTATTATATGTTAAGATGTACTATTTTGTGTTCTTGCAAATAATATGCTTAGAACCAAGATTATGCTAAACACATGAAAGAAAATATAACATTCCATCTAACTTGGCAACGTTCCACACATGCGAAATAAACTAATGCACGGCAGTTACTTCTTGACGTTCAGTCTGTGTCAAGAATGCAATACATTGACTGCTGTTTAAGTTATACACTTTTTTGAATTGATTTCGTCTGTACAGTCTATGGCGAAATACTGCAAAAATGAAGTATAAATAGAGGGCTTTTTTTCACAACATACGATTTCAATTTTCTGCAAGTTTGTTGCGCTATGTTAATATTTTAGCATTAATCGCAGTAAGATCGGAAATCTTTCCTTACAAGCATTTTATTTGTTCTTCAAATTGTGACAAGTCTGTCATAATTTGTTAAATTTTAATCAATGCCCTCATTATGATCACCCATTCATAAGAATGTACATATTAACGAACACTATTTTATACGGCAAAATGTACACACATGTACACACATCATAATCATAAATCATAATAATAATAATGATAATTGTCTTTAAGGAAGTTAAGTAGTGCAGATTGGTGCTTATTACATCCGCCGAGGGGTTTTCCTTGATATACGGACTTTACGATCTTTCGTGATATTAAAGTGTACAATCGTCAATCCAACGGACGTTTCCTGGATCTCTTGGTCTTAAACTCAAACCTATACTTATGAAATATACAACTAATGTGTAATCATTAAAATCATCGGCTTCTAGTAAGAGGTAATTGTGCAATGCTCATTAAATAGTCATTGTTAAACTTAAAAACAATGATTTAAACGATTAAAGCTCCTTTAACGTAATACGGCACATTTTAGTTCGCTTGATTATTAAATGATCAGCTGTTATAGCAAATGTTGTTTTTCTCAGTCGTATCTCCATTGACAATCAGCGTGAAAAATCATGATGATGGTGTATTGATATACTGTGGTTTGATGACCAGCCTTTTTTTTATAGCGTTCTCAAATCAAACCAATGTCACAATTAAAATTGTAGAGTGTGTGCCTTTGTATTAGCATACGTCATGCTATTTTTTAAACACTCATTTGAAAAACCCATATACAGTGAGAAATGCATAAAACGGCGGAATGTTGCACATTTTGGATAAAGATGAAAGTAAATATGGCCATTATTCCTGCACAAATATAATGGAAAGCACACAAACACAGAACGTTCATGTGACAAAATCACATACCGTCACAAGCAGTGGATGCAACATGAGTCACCGAGTGTGTTGTACACATCTGTTTAATTTGCTTTTTGTGCTAGTTGTAATATCGCTTTGTATGACGATATAGACTGAATGCCAAGTAAATAAACATACATTACCTTCTCTGGAATTGACGTATTATTTATTACATGAAACATATCGCACGACATAACGTGGATGTTATTAACAGGCTGACGAAACCCTATACAGCTGAGCGTGCTTAACTAGAAATTATGGATATGTCGACGTAGAACATAATTCCCGACTTTCTTCCGGCCTTTTTCATATAAAATAAATATGGTTTTCACGGAGTTTTTAGTGGACATGTCGGTTACCTCGAACTGGTTTTCCATCGCAGCTCGTACTATCAAACTACTTTATATCTATTTAACTCGAAGTGTTTACACCTGTGAAAAGACTTAACAAGCCACGACTAAATTTGTTCATACATTGCAAACACATATTTCTAATGAGAATGTGCTTTCTTTAAATGAATTATTGATTACTTATTGTTCGTTCATGTAGACGATCTTATATTTTTATAACGATATATTGAACATTTCGACGCAGTGCTAGTAAAATACCTGTATTCGGATATGTCGATCGAACTATTTGAGATAATGTATTTTTAAGTAAATTACATTCGACTATATACTACTTATATTCCTTGTATAATTATTATTTTAGAATCGCAATTTTGATATTAAAATAATGACTGTTAGAATGTATCTAGAGCCACGTGTCCTCATACGTCCCCTGGCATTAATATGAAATAAGAGGAAGACAACATGACCAGTGAGGCTGCGTATGCTACTAATGCATGTACGTGTATGGGGTGTCCGTGAAGTATTATGCATATCTCTTTGTAGTGGTGATAATGGGCAATGAACAAACAATACAGAAACTATCATGGATAGTCAAATCAATGTATGCACTAGAGTAAATAAATAAAAGGTGATTAGAAATTGTAGAACGGGTAAGTTTGATTTCATGGTGGTTTTTATGCATTGGTTGATTTTGGAAGGGCGAGCCTCTGACTGTTATGTTGTTGTGTGACATTTGATGTATATATTAAATTTGCTTGCCAAGCCACACCTTTTTATTTACATGTCTGTTCTTTATTCGAGTACATGTTAGAGATGACATAATGTTTGTTTGTCGAACGTAATGAGATTAAACAATGAAATAAAATGACACAAAAATAATGACTGCACAAATGACTTTCTGTGTAAAGCAAAGTTCTTTTACAATGGGTACTAGTATCCGAATATCGAATAATGCGTGCGATTTGAAACATGTATTGCAACGGTAAATATAGAACGAAGGATCAAATGTACCTACACAGCGTCGTGACTTCACAGAGCTACAAAATAGTTAGCGGTATTTAATAACTAATTTGTGGTTGTTGCAATTAATCTAAACTATTCAGTTAAATGTATCTAATTCGGTTACATAATATATCCTTACCTTAAAAGTGAAACAAATCAGAGTAGTTTCTCCTTTTGTTTACAAAATTATTCTGCTGACAAAATGTGGTACAATAAAAAATAATTGAGTGCTGACCTCAAAACAATAATTATTAAACTATCAAATGACAACATTATGCACCTGGGGTAAAATGGTCCAATAAACTTATATGGCAAGTGGGCTTTTAAAATCTTACAGTTCACGGCATATGCTTGAGAGTGCGCTCTGTGGGTATGTGTGTACAATCGGATTAGGTTAATATATTTATGTTTGCATTGAATCTTCCGTTTATCTTATAGATGCGAATGATTTAAACGGTCAATACATGAGTACATGTACGTTTGTTGTAAGCACAGAGGTTTAATGCTCAAGAAGTAAACTCTTCGTACGAACAATACGTTTGAAGTCAACAACATGTGGTTACATATCTTGAGTTAAGCATAACTCTATTAATATTAACTGGATAAAATGCGTGTTCTTATAATGTTAAATAATGCAAAGTAGGAATGGGCTAAATAACGAGTGTATTGATGATAGTAAATAAATGTAAACAATTTATGACGAACAACACTTATACATTTTCATAGCAACTACGGCGTATTGGAACGATTTAGGTCAATAAATATGTGTGTTTTTTATTTTATATAACCGGATTGTAATTGTAAATTGTAGCGGTTCATGTAAGTGTTGTTTTTGACGTATGCTGTTTCTAGCAATAACATTTATTAACAATTGATTAAGTTTGAAATATGAAGCACATATATTCAGCAATCCGCATAATGGAGTAAAAACTAATTGTTAATATAATATAACTACATGCTACCTTTGGCCTTGTCGATTTTTACGGATCCAAGGAAATTATCACGTGTTGCTTGGTAGGCGTATTTCTAATTTTAGACGGGGAAAAGCTTGTTGAGCTTAGTACACGTCTCCGATTTCGAAATATTCGGTATTTTTGTATTTTTAACATAACAGATAAGTAGTCGTGTAACATAGCGGAAATGTGCCTTACACAATTTGTCCGTTACAGATTTCGTGGCACTAACCTTTGAGTTTACTATATATGCTTTTCTTGTACGGAAATATACTAATTAAAACTTCTAACGCATCACTTATTAAAAGCTCGTTTAAATACATAGAAAAAAAAACATGCAAATAACAAGAGTGGTCACCATTCCTTTGGACGCAGATAGAGTTTCACTTTGTTTATATTTAAGATGATATGATGTCATAGTTGTACATATTCTGATTAATCTAAGTGTTATGTCACAAAGGCCGCACAACAAAAGTAAAACTTCATATGGTTTTGCACAGTAACATTTTTCGCAACTTTAAAGTCGCTAGTGCACACATGATTTGAGATGTACACCTGAGGCCCCAAAAAAGTGTTTGTAATGTACAAGCTAAACATCACTTAATAATATATTTTCAATACAAAACAAAGCAGACTTTACGTCTTGCCGTGCGAGGCGGACACTCTAACCGCATTGTTAAATTATTTTCGACTTTGAAAGGCTTTGCGAGCTACTTGTCGTTTCGCATGCCTGCTTTGTAAACAACGGAATTCAGTAAGTTAAATTCATTGACTATATGGACCACGTGGTAATTTCACAACCACAACATATGATTTATAAATAGTTAAATAGCATAGCGAGACTCTTGTAATCGGATTGAAACAACGCCTTGCAATGATTGAATTGATATTTTATGAACATTGGTGAATGTATCAACACTGGTATTTCAGTATGTTGCATTTTATCATACTTTATGTTACTAGATTTAAAACATTTGTTGTTCTTGTTGTTTTGTCATTTTCGACACAAACGCGCACACTTAATTAAACGTTGAATGCATTTACATAGCTTACGATTACAATGGCAACGGCACACACTATGCCACAAAACAACAGGAAACAATTTCGCATTACTACTGGTTATATTTGCCCAATCATTGCATATTTTATATTGCATATGTATTTGCGTTAGTTGTTTGTTATAGTTGATTTTATTTGCGGCTTCAGTATACTTAGGTAGTAAATAGTTAGTATGAACAATCGTATGAGTGCATTTTAAAATTGTAGAGTATATCTGTGTTCGTATGTCATATTATACAGTTTACTATAAGCTATTATTTATTCTAAGTTACTTCGGAAGGAATACGCTAATCCACCTGCTAATGTAAACATGATTTATATTGAAGAATACATTTAAATATTTTCAAAAAATAAGTACAACAGAACAGGTTGTGCTAATGAGCATCAGTTACTCGATTTGTTTATCTATAACATGTTGCGTATACCCAGTATGGCCTATGCGGTTTTGTTCTTACGCAAGAAAACCTGTCATGCATGATTTAGGTGATGTTAATGGGAAGTTATATGGAAATGCAGATCAGGTTATATCAATAATTCTTTGAAGAGATATATTTCCTGGCAGGAGTGTCTCTATTTAATAACGGCGTTCAGTCAGACACTCTTTAGAGTATTTATTGAAAATACAAAGTCACAGTATAAAAACAGGTCAACATATATTCTAATAACTACTGGCCGTGTAAAATACTTAAATGAAAACAAGTACTGCTCATCAAGAACAATAACAAGTCAAGTCAAAATTGAACACATACTTTAAATATTTTAGCTTAGAACGTAGTACATTTTAGTCTCAAACAGCTTAAAAACTTGAGCGTAAATTTAAGCAATCGTTTCAAAATATGATACATAGAAATAATACCAAATAGTGCGTGATGTGTATCATACGAACAGCTGGAATTTAGAAAGCTTGAACAAACAGAAAATCCTGTCTAAAACGACACCTTGAATAAGGACATATTTTGTACCCGACATTTACCTGCAGTTCCGGAAGAATCACTAAATTGTATTATATTTCCATTGCGCTGAACCTGTTCATTCCGGAACCTGTACGACCAGACAACCGCTACTGTTTGTCAGTCCCTTTAGCATGTTTGTATTTTCCATATTGTAATAAAAACTCCGAGCAGATGGCAAAATACGTTGAGCATCTGGTGAAAAGGTATGCTCTTATTATATAACCGATACTTTTCCAAAAATCATATCTGAACAGTGAATCTTCAGCTATATTGAAAAACAACTATCATTAGACATACCTACTTGGATATGCAAATTAAACATTATACTGCTGGATATTTTGTCTTTAAGTTAATATAGATGTAAGATAAAACATGACCAGTTATTGTGTAGTAGCAAAAAAAGGTCAAACAAACCTTTTTCATCTTCAATAACATGTAAGTGTTTTCTTCAGTTTCATTCTGAATAAAAACCAACAACAACAACGGCAGCATTTCAGTAAGGTTATTTCAAGTAAGGCGACACTACTTTTAAACACATATTACCTGGTTATATTAGTTTATATCTTACAAGTAGTGTGTGCTCCGAAAACAACGTTGAAAAATTATGTTAATATTAATAACTTGAAAAGTTCTTGGTCAAGTATAATGTGATCATGATTAATATACTTCCGTATTCTTACAACATGGTACTCATACACGCACCAATAACTGACATGTGTTTAGTATGTGCGTACATAGCGACATAACAAACATCAATGGGTAAACATGAAAACGAAACACATCTGCGATGCGCTCAAGTATATACATTTAGTTGCTACTGTGAAACACGAGTTAATAGATAGGTATAAACATTCAGCCTCAAGGTCTATGAGCAATCATCAACGTTTATCGAATATCCTCACGTCGAAACTGTTTTAAAATGCTTCCATAATTGGACATTTATTCCATTATTTTCTTCCTGATTGGTATAAAGATTTTAAAATATTTGTTTACTGGTCATTTTCTTTTTTGGCCATATAAACTACACATATTGGAAACAAATTATTAACGGGTGGGTGTGGTAATGGTTGAATAAATTACTTACCCGATCTATTTCGTTGCTAATTTGAGTGTTGTCCGTTGACTACAACAACAACAAACACAATCCAATATTCAGAAAGACGTGCAACACAAACAAACATCAATTTATGTTGATCAAATAATAGTGTCGATTGATTGGTTGTTTAAATTTCAAACCCACATTTCATGTAGAGGGGATGTAAGTAAACGTTTTAAAGCCAGCTAACATTTTCATACAACGAATCAATACTAAGGCAAACAGCCTCTGTGTCAGTCGTTTGATTTTCACCGTGCTCATTTTGAGGCTGCAAAAAAGATAACACAAGTTCGTTTTGTGTTGCTTCTACTCGTATTCAAGATTAGTGATTTCAAATAGTTTATGCATTAAAGGAAAACAAAATCATGAGTGTTTTGTATATTTCTTTTAATATTTCAAAAACTGTTTGCACATGTTTATCACTGCAATCATTTGATTGAACAATGGGTTCTCATCGGCGTTTTTCTCATTATATAATGCTTATGATCAGTAAAGCCTCCGAATTTGTTTTCAATGGCATTACCTTAGCAATAACCACACTTATCCAAGTGCTAAGTTATACTTAAAGAATATTGCAATGCCTTTACGTACTGGAAAACAATCTACTTACTCAAATTATTTCGAAGTCATGTATTAGTTAACACATTTATGTTAGGGTGATATAAAACAAAAGCAGCTGTCGGGTACCCAACAAATTCTCTGTTTGCATTATTATATGTCTCAAATTTACTGAATTGCATAATATGAACCTATTTAAAAACACCACCACCAACAACAACAACAGCAACAACATAACTACAGGATATACTGTGATATGTTTCATTTCATAAACTGATACTGATAACATAATTGATAATTCAAATATGCCATTTTATAAACTATACAAACTTACTGGCTGGGAATTGCGATATCGTTTGCTCAACACGAAGACAACGGCGTTGACAATTAATCAAATTACCCAAATACCTGAATATATATTGTCATTTGATGATGAATACAACTATTATTAAAAAAATACATAAAATACAAACACTTAGTGTGCCTCATGTTTGAGGTAATATGTGCAATGTGAAATTTTCAATACGATTTAGCAGATTTTGTTGCAGTGTACGGATGGAGATAGATGAACGTTGTTTCATAAATTAATACGTGTTTCAACAATTCGTGTGTATTAATCAGATAACCGAACTTGCGTTGCGCATCTCTATAATGTATTAATTTACATTTTATTGCTTAATATTCACCTTACATTAGAAAGCAATATTATACGTCAGAGAAGTATATATAAATGGGTATATTGTCATTTCATTCTTTTGTTCAAATATACGTGTCAGTTGGTACTTTGCATACAAATAAAGCCATATATGCTTTATTGTGAAAATAATGTTTTTACTTAATGTCGTCCTGATGAATTGCATATTAATAAACGAAGTAGACTTTGCTGAAATGAACTTATTAAGCTTTGTAACAATACTCGTGCAAACGTTTATTATCGAATAATATTAAAATTGTGACGTTCAAACTAAAATGCTAAACAAACACATTATTGTTTACATAATGCATTTTTTATCAGAAAGCAAAATCCATTTTTCAAATCAAGTCAAATACCTGGTTAACATTTTGTTTCTAAATGCTAATATCTTCAGAATACAATGTTAATGATGTTGCCCCCCGTTTAGGTCATATTTGTATATCACCTGATGAATCACCTGATGATTCCGAACCATTTGCATTAGCGACTCAAACTGGGTGTAATCAAGTTAGATAAAAGTTCATCTGTGAATGCAACGGAAGTGTTGTTTCGCTTAAGGTTGATACATGTACGTGGAAATCAATGTTCACAGCTAAATGTGTAAGCTTAATATTGATTCCACACTTGTCTAAAAGCATTCACCTGAGCTCTGGCTTAGCTTGCTAAACATTGCTACCTACTGGTGCACAGTAATACAAACTGGTTGGGGGGGGGAAGTCAGGGTATGCACAGAAATAAGGTCCTGTATAAGCTTCAACGAGTGTGTGTTTTCTTGGCGAAGGTTATAAAACATTTTAATGAAATACATGTATGTTGGTTTTATTTACCTAATACAATGTCAAATTCGGCAGTTACTGATTAATCTCGGATTAAGACATTTAATTGTGTGTTATTTTCAACTGACGATGAACAGCATGCCCTTCGGCCAAAGACAAAGGCCCAGTCTAAACTGCTTGCTCAGTAATAATATCGTGAGAGTAAAAGTTGCGTAAAATGCAGGACACACCAACAATGTTATAGCTATCTGCTTAAGTGGTTCAACAGGCACTGCTCATAATATTATCTTATGATATTTAAAAATGAAAAAAAAAACCTGTGCTAGATGGAATGCCAATTCAGGACACAGGTTTGAGTAACGTCTGATTTGCTGCATGACAATGTGTCAACACACATGGCGTCTATTGTACAAACGTTTCCGCAACAGGTAAAATGTTGTCGTGCTCCCCCACCAACATCATTTACATGACATTGCCCTTGTTGTGACTACTGTTTGCTTCCAATGTTCAAAAATACCATTTTAGGCGTAAATTCGTTTCACAAAATATCTTTGATCTGCAATAGTGTCTGCATAGCATACCTAGAACATACTATTACCATGCCGTCAAACGTCAAGTACTGATTTAAAAGGTTGAAGTTCTGCATATTTGTTGGGAGTAAATATTTTAAATAAAACAACCACAGTTTGAAATGAAACTCAACACAGATATATTTAAATGTGAATAGTTGCATTCATATTTGAACGTTCCCAAATGTACTACTACTCACGGAGAGATTCAATTAAGTATGTAAATGAAACAAATATGTGTTATTATTATTATTTTAATATGATTTTAGAATATACACCGAATGAAACCATTGACTTTTAGTCGACTTATATTGGATTATTTTAACTGCACACTTGTTAAATAGTGCAATGTAGTAATTTGTATATTTATATATCCTCCGTGTATAGAGCAAAAAACAAACTACATGTAAACATCTATGTAAGGACCTGTCATATTACAGTGAAGACACCATAATAAGACTGTTGTTGGTGCAAAAATACTGGTCTAAACAATAATAAGTAAGATGATCTAACAGTTTATTAACACATAAGTGGCTACTTACACAGTACGGAAAAAGAAAGGAACGTTCTATTGTAAATATGATCAATCTCAATATTATTTTCCCATACCGAGATCACATTCAGCATTCATGTTCAAGCATGAATTTATAATACAAAATAACACAGATAATTTTTGTATGTGGAAAATATGTAATCAATATGTAACTGTTTCTTTTAAACAAATTCGCTCTTACCTTTGTTTTCTGTGGTTGTATTCTGGTCCTCTTTAGATCTTTCTATATGCTCTTTTTCGGATGTTGTCGATTGACTATGACCTGTATAACTTACAACTAAGCTAGCCATATTCGTGTTATTGTATGTTTGACGACATATAATTTCCGTACGTTTCTATAGTTATTTTATTAATACAAAGTATACCTCCGTTATCTGTACCGATAGGTCTGTACGTTTTACTGAACGCATTGTCTCTAAAGTAACATCTTCTAGTAGCAGCTAAACAATCAGCTATAATTATAGTGATGTTAATGTTTTGGGGTCCAAATCCTAATTCAATGTTCCCAGTAAACGAGCATTCAAGCATGTCCGTGTGTCCCGTCAAAACATTTAACTCAACGGTGTTGTTTCTGATCTCTAAAAACAGACAAACACGTGTATACAGTAATCATGCATTATTATATAAAGTACATACTTATAGGTATAGCATTAAATATTGAATGTATACATTGTCAAATTATATTAATCGGTTTGTTTTGTGTTCGTTTGTGTACTTTGTGCGTGTGTGTAAAAACGCTATTGTATTGTAGTTTCTATTATTTTTGCATTGCTAGTTTAAAATCTGGATACATGTAATGGCAAATACCTGCACATCCATCTTGTTTACAGTTCATTAGAAGAAACAGAGCAAAAAACGTATATACAATAATCATACAATATATTATAAAGTACACACGTATTGCATACATTGTAAAATTCTATTATTCGGGTTACTTATTGTACGTTTGTGTACTTTGTGCGTGTGTGTAAATACGCGATTTTATTTAAGTTTATATTATTTTTGCATTGCTAGTTTAAAATCTAGATGCATGTAATGGCAAACTCCTGCAAGTCCAACTTGTTTACAGTTCATAAAAAGGAAGGGGGATACGTACATGATCTGAAAAATGGAATGAGTATGTACTAATATACATGAAACTAACGACTAGTTTGTTTGTTTACATGCCGACATGCATGCAAGTTTATAATTATGTACCATACTGGCTTAATCCAGTGTTGTTAATGGAAGTATCTATTTTATTAAATTCCTTGTTAATGTCAGAAAAGGAAATAAAAAAAGATGCGCACATACCAACAATAACACTTCCAACTTTTCTTGGAACGATTCACGTTTCTACACAACTGTTTGGTGTGTTTCTTATAAAACAACTTAGAGAAATTCTGAAATCATAGTTTTGCTTAAAACATGTTTGGCGAATGTCTTTACATTGTTTTTCTTTTAGAAAAGTTTGCATGTGATATAATGCAGCACATATTATTCGTTTTCTGCCTTAGATCTGCTATTACTGATCGGTATGTGTTTGTCGCAGAGTTTATTGTTAACTATCGTACGTTATTTGCCAATTCTCATGTCTTAGTGGTGTAACAAAGTGACATAATAGTAATATACAACATAATGTGTGTATTTAAGTTGTACTTATACTAATTAATACAGTCACATTCCCTTGAATGAGCGTAACGTTTTACAAAAATTCTTCTTAAAATGCTTACACACTGTGGATTAACAATTATTTACGTGTGCTACTTTGTTGGGGCAGCGTGACCAACGTTTGTATTTGTCTGGGTTGTTTCTTTATGATTAACCAACTATTTTTGATAGTTGTTAATCAATTAACCGTAAATTTAATATAATTTATAATAACGTTAAACAGTAAAAACAACATGATGGACACTGACCAAAACCATTAACTGGTAAATACATTTATATTTTCCTGTGGGATGTTGGTCGGCCCCTGCATTTTCTATTTCAGAACACCTTCCGTCTTGTAAAGAGTTTGGTAAGAAAGTGTATTGGTGCAGTAAAACATACCGATAATAACAAGTTGCCAGTTACGAAAGTTGAAAGGCGTTTGCAGTAATTGTAATGAAAAAATAAAGTTGGTCATTACAGTTTAAACAACACAACGACGATCATGTGAAATTAGTGCGTGTCTTTTTTGTTTGTCAAACCGAACGGTCTACTGAATACAGAACAATGTTAAATGCTATGGGAAACAAACAACAACACAAAAGCGAGAAACCCAACAATGTTAGGCGCTCTATTATCAAAAGAACGGTGATACTATCCAAACAACGGTGCAACTTTTAGCATGGAAGCACCACCTAAACACAGTTTAGTCCTCGACCAACAACACAACATGCGATATATATATATACTTAAGAATAAGAATAGACTTAGATTAAAGAAAAATACGTCAGCATTTGCTTTTGCTTATGTCAATAACAATACCGCGCTATATATAAAATGATGCGATTAAAAATGGCGTTTACCAAAGTAGATTCAACATTAACGCGCCCTTAGAAAATTTCAGTTTGAAGAAATTCAAATATTCTTAAGTATAAGAATACATTGGTGAATACGGACCCTGGTGTCGTGACTTTAATCTTAAATTTAGCACATGTTCAGTCATATTCAGTGTAACACATAAATTAAAGTACTGGCTAGCTGCAACAAGGACTACTTGTACAAAGACACAAGTTTGTTCGTATGTTACACACACTGACTATACAATTGTGAATTGTAAATTATTGAATTCGTTACAAACGAACAATGGGATCCCAGCTAAAATGTAGCTTTGTGAGGTTTAATGTTAAATAGTAACTCATTTTTACTTGCAGAACCATAAACTTAAGGTATTCGACCCATCAGTAGCTCGTTAATTTCCGTGTAATTTCGACGAAAGCCGCAGCCGTCCGTACATTACCGTTCGGAATACATACAAAACTTCTTAAAAAAGTATATATTTCTTTAGCAACACTGTAGTATTTGTTTCAGATATTAATTTCGTCGCTTTTAAAGGCAAATTAGATATAAAATAACTATTAAAATGTAACGAGTATAATTAAAACGAAAGTAGAATCGGAGTTTGTTTCCTCTGGAAATCATGATCATTTGAACGCTTATTTAATTTTATGTGCATATGACAGCGTTTATTTACCTTGATATAAATTATTCTGACTGACGAAAACGCAGTATTTTCAAGAGAAAAAGACACAGTAACAATGTAAATTTTGTCGGCTATAATCAGCTGCCATGATCTGTGACAGTGTGGTTGGAAAATTACCGTGAAGCATATTAGTTTGACTGTTTATATCTACGTGAAATACTGTAACATTGACTAATGTGATGTCAATAATGTTCTCTATTGGAAAACTGACAAAGAAACCAAGTCAAAAGGCAAGCCTAATACCAAGCTGTCTACGGATTAGTATCAGTTCATTATCTAATTGTAAAACCATTTGTTTGTATGGTAATAGTTACTAAGATAATGACAACTCGTTAATGGTCGTGTACATATACTAAATAAAAATGTTTTATTTGTATTAATTCACGGAACATAAAGTTTGGAAATATAATAAGATGAAGTACTAGTATTAGTTTCCAAGCTTATTTAACAAAGTTTTGACATAATGATATAATTATGTTACAATTGCCATATTGAAAATGACATCAATTTTGCGCTGTCATTCTAAACATAACGTTATAAATCGGTCACTAAAACATGTCTAACAATTCAACATTTGGCATTAAATTTCGCTCATCTGACATCGGTGTCATATCAGACAATTATTAAAGCAATGATTGCTGTATAAATTAATATCAGTCTGTAAGTAGAATCTACTGTAAAACTGTGTACTGCAAACTTATTTTTAGTGATGCTGCTGTTCAGAAAAGCAAACACACATCCAGTACGATGGGCGACATGTTAGATGGCGACCAGGCTGTTAGTGTTCAACCAGAGGCATCGCTAGTAGCAGTCGCATTTCCATATTCATCAACAGCTGGGCGCAACCAGCTGATGTTCAAAAATGAGAAGGCCAGAATCATTGATTCTCTGGGTCTTCTTGCCTATACTGACGTGATAAAAAAACTACGGCAGAGGACATCGCTGGTTTCGGTTTATGTACCATTCAACTGTGAAGGCGCGGACAGTTTATTTACTATTTAACATGTACATATAATGGATGGGAAGCCCTATATTACAGTTGCAAAAAGGACGTTGGAAACTTTTATAACACAAATTAGCGGATTAAAAAAAAAACAGACATTTTTTAAACCCAGTAAATTTCATGATGGACATGGCCTGAAACGTTAACATTTTTAGATGAAAATGTGTTAATGCAGCACATATTGGGTCTGTCTATTATGTTTATATTCATTTCATTTATAAAATACAACTCTTTTGTTAATATTCTAGATTATGTGTTTTAGACTTTTTGAATAAATATTGTTTATAATAGAATATACAATGATGAAAGTAAGTTTAATTGTAATGTTTTATGTTCAAAAGTTATGGAACTAATTTTTTATATTGCATGTATTTTGTATCTAAGAACTTTTTAAAGTTTTATGGGAGTTTTATCTTTCGTAGGTTCTCAATAATTATTTAAAAATATTAAAAAACGGTATTTCTGAAAAAAAATCCGGCTTAACTGTTTACGGGGGTAGTGTAAATTCAAATTTGGGGGTTCAAATTTGCACCGTAAAGTTTATTTATTTTGCCTTCATTGTGTGGCTTATAGTCCAAGAATAAAATATATTATGGTTTAGTTTCAGAACATGCATAAAATAAGCAAGTGTATTACATTTTGTTCATGGCTTTCAAAAAATAGAACAGGAAAATTATCATCGATCATAAATATAATTAGAAATATGAGTACATATTACTTCCATATAAATGCATTCAAGAATAATTGTTGATTGTTTTCATAATATGTGTTCAACATACCATTCATACATGTATATTTATTTGAAGTTTATGAAATATTAATAAAGTATTTCACTTGTAAAGATGCATATAGCTTTTCAGTTTTTGATGTGTTTAGCAATATAGGGGGTATGGTAATTAAAACACTATATCTGACAAACCAAACGGTAAAATCACCTACAATTTTGCAGAAGAGTCCAGATATGTATGCCCTTCAAGAAAATAATATGATTTGTGGTGTTCTAGACATTGAGTATTATGGGTTGAATACCTGAATGCATTGAGTGACTAGCTGAACGTTCAGGTCGACCTAAAATCATAATGCTAAGCGTATTGTAGAATATGCATGTTTTCAGATTAAAAGAGGAATAAAAAAAACTGTAACTAGGAAAGGACTGCAAACAAGCATGTCAAGTGCGTTACACGATTATACAATTTCGAACTATCGCCACTCCGATTTAAACAATCTGGAATATTGTTCTGCTTTCGATTCACCCATTCATACGAATACATATTTACTCGTTTTAAACGATACGCGATGAACGCAACAATGAAACAATCATAAAGATGAACATAAACATTGGTTGCATCATTGTTATTCAAACGTGTGTACTTACCATAAATGTAGACGTCACACAAACCGTATTTTAATACACCAAATCACATTTAAATAATAAACCTGTGTAAAGGTATGTGCGCTAAATATAGAACGACATTGAAAGTCCAACATGCTAAATACCAGACGTTCGCACTACTATTAGATAATTATTGAATGTTACAATGGGATCCCAGTAATTAACTTTCTCTTTCATTACGGTACCATGCAAGTAATGCAATTAGTAACTGACAAAAAAAGTTAATCTTAACATGATTATCTACACGTCTTCTTGACATCCTTATGATTTAATCCGATTAATCCAAAGGAATCCAAAAAAACACTGTGACAAGAAAACACAGGCATTTCAAGAATCTTGCACGTTGATACAATTACAAACTTACGTCTCTGAAATATTCCTCTGCTTTCCTATCCAATGAATTCTAACTTAAATCTAGTCATTTTAAGCTGTACGTGTTGAACGCTACAATTACAAACATGAACATCTGAAACACGGTATTTACATTTGTTACGATAATACTGATTTAAGACAGTTCATTGCGAATACTTTATGTTCAAAAGTTTTAGTTAAACATGCGCCATTGCCATATAAGAAGACGTAGTCACAAAACCCATTTTAAATTCACAAAACAATTTTTCGTTAAATACAGTCATCACGTTAATGCTGCTTGCATTCTTAAAATATAAGCGAAGTGGAAAGTCACAGATGGCATACCCTATTTTGACTTGGCATATAAATAGGTATATGAATGAATTGATTTTGAACGCTGAATTAATCATATTATATGTACTGGATCGGATCCCAGCTTAATAATACTTATGTTGGAGTGTTCATAACACAGCTTTTCAGATAGAAGTGTGTTACTCGGTCAAATCCTGTACTTTGAGTAGGCTGTTAAATAACGTCCTTTATGTTGGTCATGCAACCTTGTATGTCGAACAAATGACACGGCTTCTACAAGTTTGATCTTGCTGAACTTAGGATAGAACATCGTAACACAACAATACATAGTAACAAATATCAAGGTTTATAATAATGTTCGAAAATAATGGGTTTCAAAACTGTGTAAAACACAACAGGTTTTTGTTCAACCAGACCGATAATTTTATGTCGATGTTATTGGCAACAATAGTCCGATCCGGGTTTTGTAACAAATAGTTTAAACTCCTCCCCAGCTATTTTTAAAGGATTAGTGTCCATTCATCAAATATCACAAACATTACCAGGTGCTCATTTGAATATCACAAACATCATACACATGCTGTTTTGTATATACAAAAAAAACTGCTAAACACGTGCTACCAAAGTACGATGATTGAACAATAGCGCAGATACATTGTAATATGATAGATATTTATGGAAGCGTCTATAGCAGATAAAATGTAGCCAATATCTATTTTAAATACCTTGCACTTCCTTATATGAAAACAAAAACACACAATGTTAATAAATGCAAGTAGTTTCAAACAAGTACCACAAAAGCCATATTTATAATATTAAGATGATATTCGCGCGAGTAAAATACGTGAATTGAATCCCTTTCCGGTGATGATATCATGCGTTATCACACCGAAAACAAACATAATTTATTTTTATTTAAATGCTGTTAAGACTTTTTTTACAGTTGGATCATTTTTAAATTAACGGATTTTTACACGATGTTTTCAGTTTTATATCAGTACTATTGTCTTTATTATCCGTAGCAATCGATGTTAATAATATCATTCCTATGCCATCTTAAATTACGCTATAATGTGCAGCGGATTAGTTAAGCAATTTAAACCGAAAAATAGTTGACTCTAGGCATGACATTGTGTTTACAGTACAACAGTCTACTGTGCTATTCAGTATATTCATATACAACGCAGAATCCAGGCTTGTATATGTATTTACATGTAAATTTGAATTCAATTAGATGCACTTAGTGGTTAAAAAACAACCAGCTTTTAAATCAAGAAGTTAACACCCACTGATAGGTGTTTATGATAAAAGTACGTATTGAAAGTGAAAGTCGGTTTAGTTCTCCAAAATTTACTCTTTCTAAAAAATAGCGCGTGCATACGTGTTATGAAGTAAACAATAGTTAACGCAGTCACGACATTCAATAGCACATGTGTTTTCGCAAGCAATTCAAACAAATAAAATCGTAGATGCACGTTAAAAATGTAAAACAACAGAAATGTACTGTGAAAGAGTGTTTTGAAACGAATTTCTTATACAAATAAAGTGCTTTCTATATTATAAGAAAGAATTTGAAGAAAACACGATGGCGGAGAATTAAACGCTGAACACTTCGTACAATAACAGATTGGATACTTAAAAACTTAAGCGTGATATAAAGACTCAATGCACTCACAAAAATATAGAAGCATGAACACAAGTTATTACTAAAGGATACATTGGAATCTTAGTGATTTTTGGAATTGAAGAACGGGCAATACAGCGTTTATGTAAACAAAAGGAGACTACTGTTCATAGCAACAGTAAATAACAAGTGCAAATGTAACATGCTGAAATTAATAAAGTGCAAAGGAGAAAATGTATGTCAACACTTGTTGGTGTATGTTTTAATAGTGTTGTCTGTTTAAAATCATTCCATTTAAAAAAGCTTCAATCAACTGCTGTAGTGATTGTATTGGTATGTATTTCGAAACGACGAAGCAGTGGTTTGTCTGGACAAGGTTTCTCTCCAACTTAATGGTTCACATCCAAAGTATATATTAATCAGATTTGCAATTTTAACATATCTATTTTAACTGAAATATATTTTGGTGTGGCCTTATGGTGCAGTGGGAAACCGAAGTTCTCGGAATGAAAACCACATGTGCGTTTAAAGGTAACCACCAGCCAAACTTACAATCACCAGGACATGTAATCGAAGCCAGATTAGCATGCTGAGAAGCGAATGAAACATTCATACGCTAGCCGGACAGACACTTATTTAAGACCACTGGACACTAAACTCAAGGTTAATAAAGGCTTAATTTTTTTCTAACCACTGAGCATATCTAATAAACACACAGCTGCCTGACATTGCCATATCAGGTCGCTGCTCACTTTATCACTATCTGATTACATATTTCAATCGGTTTAAACTCACAAGTTTACAAAATGAACGGTCATGCTAGCTTCTTTACGAAACTTGTTTTGATCAAAGTGTGATCAAGTAGAATCATCAAAATACACACATCTCAATGAATTATAAATATTATTATTCAGGACTAATTTTTAAATAATAAACAATTACAAGCACATTCAATTCAATACAAAATCTCAAACCGTTGTTTCCAAAGCTGGACATAATTCGTTCTCCTTATTACTTCTCCAGATTACAAAAATATTAAATTGACCAGCCGATCTGTTATATTGCTTAAAATACTATTGGCTGCTATGTATCTGTGTCGGATTTCAAACATTGCTTTCGTGTACATTCATATGCATATACGCATTCTATCTTGTGAACTAGTATTGTTTTAATATATGCCTAACGTGCATGGTGAACAATTATCATATTTTGATATATATTTTTTTTAAATCAACATCGATGTCGATTACGTTGCATGAGAGCCAGAAACTTAATAACTTATGGAAAGGTATTACAAGCAAGCTAAAATGCAAACAAGGGTTAATATACATTTTATTAAAAAGACAATGGATACAACATACATGTTTCAAACATTGCTTTCATTTACATTCATATGCATATACGCATTCTATCTTGTGAACTAGTATTGTTTTAATATATGCCTATCGTGCATGGTGAACAATTATCATATTTTGTATATATATTTTTTTAAATCAACATCGATGTCGATTACGTTGCATGAGAGCCAGAAACTTAATAACTTATGGAAAGGTATTACAAGCAAGCCAAAATGCAAACAAGGGTTAATATACATTTTATTAAAAAGACAATGGATACAACATACAACAAAAAAGGTACCTTCAACAATTCCAAACCCAATAATGAGATATCACGAAATATTTCTGTATGTATCATGCAAACTTATTAAACGAAAACAATTATTTAAAATAAAATCAATAAAAAACCTACCTGACCATCTCATGGAAAACTATTACACGAACATGGTTAAATACAAAAAACAATATATATGCATTTTATTTACAAGACAATCGATACAAAATGCAGCTATTACGATATTTTGAACAATTCCGAACGCAACAGTTAGATACTTCATAACATATCTGTTTATCTCATCTGAGGGTGTTAAACGAAGCTTTAGTGGAATAAAGAGAATATGCATTTCATTTAAACGACCATATACACAAAATACAGCAATGGCGATAGTGTTAGCATGTTCAAAACCAAACAATGAAATACCATATATCATATAATTGATAACTAATGCAAACGTATTTAGCACTCAGGGTCAAGTTTAACATAAAGGACAAACGGCATTTGGTTTGAAAGAGCATTGAGACAAGATGAACAACTTCTTCAGGACCTATTTAACTATTCTCAACAAAATAATGAAATACCATCCATCATAATACAAAGCCACGTGCTACATAGATATATAATTTGGATAAATTAAAATAACATAATTAAAATCTTGCAAACAAAACTCCAAAGGATAATGCATTCTATATATCAGTAGTATTTTAATTCGCACATAAATAGTATTCTAAATTAGTTTCTAAATACTGATAGACATACCACATGAAAATCCAAAAAAAAGTGCAACAGAGTTTGTGTGTGTATATACAATATTACAAACAAACCGCAACGTCAAATTCATTTATCTTTTAATTAGTGTTTGACTGCACTTAATTATTGCCTACATCCTTCTGTGAAATGTTTTCCATTTAGTACACAGTGTGGTTGTGCCAGGTTATGTTGACGCTTCTGTCATTTTTCTCCTAAACGCTAAACGTGTTTGCCTTGATGCATTTAAGCCGCAATGCGGTCAATCGACAACAAGACTACGTTGATCTTTCAAAAGCAGCGTTGTCGTTCTAGTCGATTATTGGTAAGCATTATCTTTCCAGTGCATTGTGTCCATTATATTGTTTCACAACTTTAACTCCAATATTTTAAGAGATGAACACACGGAAACACTTAGCGGCGACTGTGCATAGGGTAAATTATCAACGTATTTAATGGTATTTCACAGCCAATATAGGTTCGATATTAGGAAACGTTAGATTAAAAAAAGTATTCTCGTCATGCTGTCTTGTTCATTAACCTGAAAATAACATACAAATCAAAGTACGTACATTTGCATTGGAGGATCTTGTCATAAAACACATCTTTGCAATAATGTTATTAATATTCATGCACACTGATTCACTTTGTATTTCCCTATAGTACTCATAGAAAAGCACATATATGGTGATTTTGAACTACAGACAGTGTCGGCTTCAACTCGTGGGGATGGCTTTTATTGATATGCTGCTATTCTCAAGTATTTGCATAAGGGTGGGTCTCATTGCTACTGGTTTTATTGTGACCCTAATTTTCCTGTTATAAATACTTGTACATGTATTACAATATTACTGTTAATGTTATTCTTATTGTAAATGCACGAGTGCGTTTATGCTTTTTCTAAAATAAAGTATTTATGCGCGTATAAACGATCACTTGCTTCAATTTTGTATTATAATCTATGTCTATGAAATTCAAATGACGGTTATTTTAGATAACATACTGTAATAACCATATGTATTTGGACACTTAAAATATAAAACACAATTATTGTCCCAATATTAAGGGACATAATAAAAAAAATCTCGAAATTGTGTCCCAACATTTAGGGCAATATTTGATGCAACATACTGTGATCATTGTCTTGAAACAATTAATTCTTTTCATTTCTTTGGGATAATAATCACTTACTAAAATATATTGAATATTTAATAACAAATAATTAGTAGGAATTTGTTTGTGTAGACTGATGCTTATAAGATAAATAATTTCTTTCTTGGGACTAAATGGTAATACATTCAGAAGCTAAATTGAAAAGACCATGCTCCAATAGAGTACACAGTTTGCGCCATCTGTCAGCTGCACGTACAAATTGTCCTGATGGTTGACAGTATTGTGTGTAGGTAAGCAAGCGCAATACACCGTGTCCCCAAGTCGCTATGCAACCAGCGGTTGTGGCTGGGTATGGAATATTTAGGGACACGAAACCATTCACATGTTAAATGTGTCCCAATATTAAGAGGCGCAAAAAATATTATTTTTCCACAAATTAGGGGTGTCCCAATAGTTAGGGTAATTACGGTACATACTTTGCCTCATCTAAAGTCGATTCCAGGTTACTGTCGTTATAAATACATAAAATTGGCTCCATCGTGTGTACGTTCCATATAATTCCATATTATCTAAACCCCAATATTATCCCATGTTCGCATTGCGTTCAAAAGGGACGGGCACGATGGTGCTAGTGTTATCGTGACTTTTGGCATGTATCTGTTATTAATTAATTATTAATATATGTAAACTTTTTTCCCAGAATAAAGTGAAATGTTTTCCGCATGCGCACATTATCCCATCGCACAGAAAATCAATTTTAAATGTATTCCTTTACAACTTACTATAAGCTGAACTGCGTTATCGTCGGGTGTTTGCATAAGACAACTGCTTATCCGAAATTTGACATATCCGAATGTAGGTATTTAAGAAGTATTTTAGTCAAAACGTTCAACGAATCGTTATATAAAATATAGAACCTGTAAAAGCTATTTATTGGCTGCCAGGACATTAACATTTAAGAACGTAAACAACACTATATATACCAATTGTACAAAAAACAGTGATGTCACGGTGAAAGTGTGCAAAAAAGAGACAATGGTTTGAAACCGTTCTCGACATGACAGTATTACCTACAAAAGTAACTGCACTAGTTTTAAATATTTTTCTCTTTGTTTCTATATACTCACTTCTGGTACATATACCACATGCCCAATAGTGCAAGGATGATTAACGCAACAAAAGCAACTACAAATACAAGGAGTTGGCTGATATTGGTTTTGCTAGCATTAGGGCTCTCTGTATATGAATCTGAAAAACAAACACAAAACAAACGAAGACAAAATTAAACACGAATTACAAACGAAGGACAAACAATTGTTGACTCCGTATTTAAAGCACGTTATGTGTGCAGTAACTGTGCTCAATGGTACTACCGTCTAGATATGCACATTAGCTTCGGTCATAATTATATGTCGGTTGTTTTTTGGGATTGTTTGTTATAAGCGTGTTATAATATATTCATTTTGTTAACTATAATTAATGAAAGGTAACTGTGTATAATTATGGTATATAATTTGAACATTTTTCAGTACAATGTTATTGGAAAAAAAAAATTTGAGCGTTACATATACGAATATACAAGTACTGGATTTATTGAAAGGCAAGTACACACAATTAATAGCCCATAATAAAAAGCTTCGTCGTGTTGAGAGTAGTATTTACCTTCCAAAACATATTTGCCGCACGCACGTATACACTACCAGTGTTTTGTCATAATGTCCTAACATAAATTATTGTCGAATCATAACAATTTATAAACCTACCAAAGTGGCTATTACATTGCTGCCTTGAATGTTGCGAATATCTGATTTATCTGACATAGAACACTGAAACGTTGCATAACGTATGCATGAAGCCATTTAGCGTTAAATGTGCACATATGCACTATTATAAGCAATACGTTTTAAACGACATAGTATCAATATTTGAATGTATACCTGTTCTACAATACTACCTGATACAAACATCATTAGTTGTACGATAGCCATCATCCAAAATGTCAGCAAAGTTTAAGCAGTGAAACACACAAACCTAATCCGACCATGCTATTTATTAACATAAGAATCACAATTATGGCCCTGTAACACTATTGCATATGGTACCAGCGTATGTCAGCGTATGGAAAAGATCATGTATGCACTAGTATAGGCTGGCATACGATAACGGTACGTTAGGCATAGGTTGTATAAATTGATATAGATATAGCTTGATTTACAACATTTAACAATACCTGTATTTCTTGATTTATCTGCTGTCTTGGTTGAGTTGTCTGGTCCTCGTGCTGTTGTTGTTTCTGCACCTATATTAACCGGTATTTGAACTGCGTTCTTTCTGTTATGGGTTTGGAAACACGTGTATGTGCCGTCTGTTTCTTTGGTGAGATTTGCAATAACAAGTATTCCACCCAAACTTGTTTTTCTTACTGTGAAGTGTTTATTGACTATTAAATAGCAGCGTTCATAATTAGGTATACACTCTGCTATGACATCCGTTTTCGCAGTCGAAGCGTTAGTAAAACTGAATGAAATGCTGTCATTAAATAAACATTCAAGTAAATCCATGCGTCCAAGTATCGGTTTGAAATAAACTTTGTTTTCCAAAAGTGGTGCTGAAAGCAAAAACAAGAGGGCCACGATGGCTCTAGGTCGTTCACTTGAGTTTAAAACTTCATAACGGCCTATAACAAAAGGGCCAAATGGCAATTCACCACATACAAAATATGAAACCCCTGGGCCTTGCAGTTTCAGAGGAGTAGATTTTTATGGTCCACTTGCCATATAAGTATAAAGAAATAATGTGACCCCCAGGGCGTGACCAGGTTTGATCCCAGGGACATAATTTAAATAATTTGTGTAGAGGATCACTTAACAATGTTACATACAAAATATGAAACAGTGGGTCATTGCGGTTTCAGAGAAGACTATTTTATTTGTAGAGGATCACTTTACAATGTTACATACAAAATATGAAACAGTGGGTCATTGCGGTTTCAGAGAAGAATATTTTTAACGTTGATTTGCTATTTAAGTCAATATAAACAATGTGACCCCCGAAGCGTGGTCAGATTTGATCCCAGGGGTATCATTTGAACAATTTAAGTAGAGTACTATTAGAGGATGAAACATACCGAATATGAAATAAACTGGGCCTTGCGGTGTAAAAGGAGACATTTTTTGAAATTATCATGCTATTTAAGTCTATATAAACAATGTGACCCCCGGTGCGTGGCCAGTTTTAACCCCGGGGACATAATTTAACAAATGTTTGTAGAGGACCACAATGCAATATAACATGTTAAATATGAAACCTCTGAGCTTTGCGGTTTCAGAGAAGAAGATTTGTGAAGTTATTATGCTATAGAAGTCTAAATAAACCATGTGACCCTCGAGTCGTGGCCTGTTTTGATCCCAGCGACATCATTTCAACAATCTTTGCAGAGGACCACCAGCGGATACCATACACCAAATATGAAACCTATAGACTTTGCGGTTTCAGATGGGAAGGTTTTTGCAGTAGTTTTGCTATTTAATACTATGTAAAAAATGTGACCCCGGGGCGTGGCCAGTTTTGACCCCAGGGGCATGATTTGAACAATATCAGAGAAGATTTTTAAAGTCATTTAAACTCTACAAACCACGATCATGTGATCGCAACACATGTACAATGTTTATTACTAACATTGATAAAATGTTTTATATTAAAAAAAAATAGGTAACGTATATTGATTGATTTATATTATTTACCTGTGAATGTGTCTTCATATTTTGCAGAAGATTCAATTCCAGGTGTGTGTCTTGATGTTTCTGAAACGAAATACATGTATGCCTTTATTTGACTTGGTACGAGGAATGCGATGCACGTCTACAAATAATTATATGTTTATGATACATCATGCATCAACTTAACAATTAAACATGAATTGAAAGAAAATTGAAAAAGAACGCAAATACCATGTATAACAGCGGCAACTGCACACATGTGCAACAGAAGAAAACAGAACATCATGGCCTGAAATACATTCGAAAGAATAAATTTTAACAGCATCGAAACATGAGCATTTATTACTTATACTGTTTTAATTATCGTATCTCTTGGAATCTGATTCTTAAATTCAAACATTGCAATTCGTTCTATTATCCGCAACACTGTGAGCTCTCTAGGAATGGCAGACCTGTTTCTTTTTATTTGTGTTGAAATTGGATGCCACACACGTACATGTACATCATGCAACAAGTTGAGCATCGAGTGTTATAGATCGTGTTAAGTGTGCGCCCTCTCTATTTGAATATATTGATCAGTTTGAAGTACTTGATCGTAATTTACATTCAGATCATTGTGTTGTTAAAATAACATGTATTATGTTCGCTATCACTAGACTGTGCTCATGTTTTAAGTCTGTTCAAAATAACTGATAATATGTAGTATAATATTTATAAATTATGTATACGTTACTTTACGATTACCAAGTCAGAAAGGAAGCTGTTATTTTTGTATGTTGTGTTTATTACTATAACAACTAGATTAGACGATTAGTGTTAGCTGCTATTTTTATTAAATGACTAAGGCTGTCAATAGATGTCTAGGTATGATTGCCGGTCAATTAATCATTAGTGGCAGCCAGCACAATTGACAAAAATATGTTTCAAACTCACACTTGTTATCTGAAAGAAAGACAAAGGAACACTTTGGATGGAGGATGTGAGAAAAGTATATATTATTGAATTTATTCTACAAACAAATCCAACCTAAACACGTGCGCGAGGTTCGAGTGGTAATATATGTGAAAATGTTTATGGTCTTCCAAATACAACTCACTAAATTCAATGCTATAGTATTCATTGCTCGTTAGCATTACATTGATGTAGCTAAATGCCTAAGTTCGTTATACTATCAGATGGAGCCACTAATAAAATCGTGCAAGAGTAAGCACAATTTGTTTTCGTTGTTGTTGTTGTTTTAATAAAGATAAGCATGTGCAATCATTCTGAAATTTCAAGTACAAACATCCGTAAATATGTGACATTTTGATGCGATTCCTTTGTATTTCTTTATTTTGGAGATATTTTGGTGAACACAAATACCACGCTCCTAACGTATTTCAGCACTTATACGTTTACAGTTAAACAATACTAAAACTCACATATGGAGTAAATACACTCATATCCGGATATGCTGTGTACCAAAACTGATTTTTACACAACGATATTATACGCAACAATATAATCATGATTGTTCACAAGCAGTTTTATACGATGTAACTGATTTTAGCCCTATGGCCCAAGCGCGATATGAGCGTCTCATTCGCACGGGATCTAAAGAAACACCGCCCTATTTCTCATTAATAGCGGATTAAACTTATACAATTGTATAGAAGGAAACAATAAAAAGTACCACATTAACGTTAAAAAGCAAAACAAAATAATAATTGGATTATGTGTTTTTGTTTTAACAGGATGGTAAACTTTTGAGCCGAATCTATGTGCTATAAATTTGACGATTGCTTAAGTTTGACATAATATATGTCTTAATTAAACGATAGATACCTTTTATGTATGTAAAACATAGGTTTTTAAGCACTTAATATGTAGTTGTAAATTTGTTTAAATAAATGTTGTAAAGTTTACACGTTTGACTTTAACACTGCTATCTGACATACGATGAGATGCATATGACAACAGATTTGATTCGCAAAAAAGATTATAAGCAAAACTGTGTATGTTTGTGTGCCTGTGAATTTGTCTTGAATCTGAAAAATCAACTGGGTTGTTTCTATCGTTTGTTGCATATTTTCTATTGAATAATACAGTATACTGAGACAGAGGCAAAACAATCATCATGTTTATCCATGTTTGCATGCTTGTAACATGCAATCGTCTAAAATAAAATATATATTTCCCGTGCAATACTCGGTATAAACAATATAAAATACCATATTAATTAAGCATAAAAAGTGATCAAAGTTGTAATGATACAACATAGTTATGTATTGTTCCAATAGCATTTTACAAGCGAAAATCGTCTGAACATATCTTGGTGCCCGTATGCTTCAGCATGGCCTTCGATTTGTCGTGCAACCACGTTCATAATGCAAATTAAATGACAACCAAAACGTCTACTTTTGATAGTTTAATCAAATAAATTGAATCAAAACTTGTGTTATATAATTTATATTTATGTATAGCGCGTATTATGTATGAGGAGTATCTTAGATATACTGACACCCAATTATTATTTATAAAAAAATGTAGAAGCGGTCGTTTCTTTTTGTTTCGTCTTTTTAAATTACTAATATATTATTTGAATTGTAAATCTAATTTCAAGGGCAAACTTGAAGTGTCGTCTGTCTTAAAACAGCACAATGTTTCGATTGTACATTGTTCAATGGGCATTGTTAGTCATAAAAGATTTAAAAAAAACATACACAAGTGAACAGACACGAAAGGCATGATTTTATTTCCCATTGAAAACATGTTTTAATAAAACTGGCTGTAGTAGTGGTAGTTGTTGATGGTGGTGGCGATTATGGTAGTAATAGTTGTAGTAGTAGTAGTAGTAATAGTAGTAGTAGTAGTAGTAGTAGTAGTAGTAGTAGTAGTAGTAGTAGTAGTAGTAGTAGTAGTAGTAGTAGTGGTGGTGGTAATAGTAGTAGTAGTAGTAGTAGTAGTAGTAGTAGTAGTAGTAGTAGTAGTAGTAGGAGTAGTAGTAGTAGTAGTAGTAGTAGTAGTAGTACTAGTAGTAGTAGTAATAGTAGTAGTAGTAGTAGTAGTAGTAATAGTAGTAGTAGTTGTTGTAGATGTGGTAGCAGTAGTAGTTCTAGTAGTAGTAGTAGTAGTAGTAGCAGTAGTAGTAGTAGTAGTGGTGGTAGTAGCAGTAGTAGCAGTAGCAGTAGAAGCAGTAGTAGCAGTAGTAGTATTGGGCCTCGCGGAATACGAGACAGAAAGCGGAATTCATCTTTGTCAGGTGATAAACACAAACAGCTTAATACGTTTGAAGCGGATCTATAATATATATATATATCTAGTACATGTTAGGCAAATCGTTAAACCCGGTTCAATACATCTATTATGTTATACTTTTTAAAGAAAAACCCAGGTAAGAATGTGAAATACACTCTGTTTAAATGCAGATGGGACTCGTTTAAAACCAGAACGAATCTATACGTGTAAATCAGGTTAAATCAAGCCATACATATCCGTAACTGGAACATTTGAAGCAATCTCTTGCACACCGGTTACATTCCATTCACCACTGTAGATGACTCGAACAGAAGTCTCAACTCATGCACGTAGCTTTTTCACATGGTCATCACATTTATACGGACCGCCAATACCACTCTGTCTATCTTGTTTCTATATAAGAACTGTTCCCATGTACTTAAATTGGCACGATTCAATAACACAAATACAAATAAATAAATGCGTCACAATGTATGATAATTAAGAAACCATTCATTATTTATTTAAGTGCTTTTGGTTTTTACAATCAACTTTAATGCGCGTCAGATACGTTTGTTCTGTTTTAACACGATTCTTCTCATTGCGCCCATTGCAGAGATGTATGTTAAGAGCAAATAACGACAACTCTGGTAGGAGATTGTATTTGAAGACGTAAATAGAGACTCCCCTTGTACCCAATAACTTGATATCGATCATACAAGCTTTGTTACTTCGAGTATGGTTTCATATGCAGTTCTATTTGCGGAATGTATGGCAATGGCTAACCTGAAATGTCTTTCGCGGCACAAACATGAAACTGAGCAACATGGCTGCGACGGTAGTAATTGCGTCTAAATAAAACATACAAACGCCATCTTGTTATTAATTTACCAGTAGATACCTGTCAATTAAGGATTGAGCTGACCAATTACGGGTTTATATTTCACTGGTAAACACTAGCACATTGTTGCATACTCCAATCGATTTACTCAAAACCCTTGGACAAACAACCTTGGACAAACAGAAAGGCAGAGCGATAAATTTAGGGTTACTGGTTAATTGAAATCGGATTTCTGAATGTTAAATAAAATAATGAAGAATATAAACATGTAGGCTGAACACGTATACATAATGAGCTCACACGGAAACAAACATGAACAGGTCGATAGTTTATTAAGTGTGCGCATTAAATAGTAATACGCTCTAGTTGCATTACACAACAAACAAGCAACTACAACATGTAACATATAAACATAGCAATGATTGTTATCAAACAAAACGTCTTCAAGCAATTATTTTACTTCCGTACAGGTGTAAATATGTTAAACAAACGATTCATTCAAGTAATAGACACATCGATAAACTTACCGTCTTATCCATGTCGTTCATTTAAAATGAAGATTCGCATTCAGTTGAAAACATGTAGCCTTGCTTGGAATCAAAAATATGCAATTGTTTTATGACAGCGTAGGTAAATTTAGACAGCCTTACCCTTTTAAGAAGCTTGTTTTATCTAGCATTCAACGCACTCGCAATACAAGTAACTGTTTAGTTCAAACTTTGCAAGCTTATTCATTGTTTAGATACGCGTGTATAACTCGGCATAAATTGTTAATAGAGTCAATATGTCAGTATGTCCTTTTAACCAATGCGTTTGCTATTTGGTTAATGACTGTGTGGGGATGTGCGTTTACTGCGGATTCATATATATACCATAAAGATGTAAGTGGATACTTTTGTAATTTAATATTTATTGTACGCTGAATTAATAAGAACGTGCGTAATGTTAACCGCGTTCGATAAGATATGAACTATTCCTTAGAATAAGAATTATAATATTGACAGTGGAACAATTCCAAACAAAAGTAATAAGTACATAGTTGTGGATACATGTACATGCAGCTTCATGAAGCAAAGAAGAATGTTGTAGGAATACCTGCATTATATTTAAATATACTACTTCGAAAACAATTTTAAATATAGTCATTATAATGCAAATCGTTATTGCAATAAACATAATAAAATGTTAACATTTATAAGCAACACATTCATTTAATTGGCAACTCGTGACAAATACATACATGTAGGGGACTGTACATAACTTGTATCACTTGAGCGCATTTGCGCTAAGCGATACTAGCAGATGAAATTAATTAAAGATGTACATATTGTCAACGAGTATCCTCTTTCAGTAAATATTTAAAATAAATACTACATTTACAATATATATTATAATATACGAACAGCGTTAGCAATCTAGAACCATTAATAGAATAAATAAAAGAGTCGATGCTGTTTGTTATCTTGCATTTAAACTAAGTGTTTATTTGTGTACCTTCAAATAATGTAAATTTATAATTATTCTGCATAACATACATACTTTTGGTGATTTAATGTCTGTAAAATTATAAAAGCGTTGAAACATCTCAATGTGTGGCCCACTGTGGGCGAAGTCCATGACTATCATTTTTCCATACGCCGGACATCTTGGCATTTGGTGTTTTTTCATATTGATAAATTCTTGTGTTTTTTTTTTCAACGTCTGGTTCATCATTGTATCGATTGTTGAATGTGTTTAACTTCCTTTCCGATTGCTTAATAACTGCATTTCCTGAAGGAAATTATTTGAATAGTTTCTTTTTTAGTTAAATGTTAAAGTCGTGCGTTATGTGATTTTAAATCTCGTTAATTATGAAATTAAATATCTTAACATGAAATTAAATCGCAAAAGTGAATATTATAATGGTTTCATGACTTAAAAGTAAAATAATTGAATTGAAAAAAAGAAGTATAGATGTGCCAAAAACAGTCATAAATCTAATGATTTAGTCTTAGAGGAGCAAGATCGGTAGATCTCTGCTACAGTGTGGTGCATCAGCAATTGGCTAAAAGAAAGAAAAGAAGTATATATAAGTATGATTGATATAATATGCTGCTGGAATTATCGTAATTACCTTCAGTATTGGTACAACCTAAATATTGGGAAACCCATAATTTTGGGAAAAATAATAGTTTGTTGTGTCCGTTAATATTGGGACACAATTAAAATTGAGACAAGAAAATATCACCTTTACTGTATAACCAACAATACCCTGCATATACGCCGATTGCCTAGCAATTTATGACACGGTATACTGCGATTGCTTATATATACAACATAACTGACACCATCAGGAGCCAGTTTATCTGACCCATGGTGCAAACCGGTACACTCTACTGGAGCAATGTTTTCTTAATTAAGGTTCGTAATTAATTATTATTAAGTCCACACCGACACAATAATTGATTGTATAAAGATCAGCCTACTAACAGACATTTTTTCTAATTACGTATAATTAATATATTGCCATAACCTATTTCAAAGAGTCAGCGATATATATCCCCCCCCAAAAAAAAATAAAAAATAAATACATTCACCAGTACAAGACATAGATAGATGCATACATATGTTGGTTGGTGCGACGTTATGCCAACGTCGGATCCCGATGTTTGATCGACATTGAATTTTGGTTGAATTTGCACATCGGTCAGAATTCGACGTCGGTACAACGTCAAGATTCAAACATAACCGAACTTAATTCCAACCATTGTTTCCGACAAAAATTCAACAATTACAAGCATCATTTTTCACTTGGTTAATTATTACGTCCTCACTCGTATATACCTGGAAATGGCTATTGGTGCGAATGAAATATAAATGAACATGGGAACATGCGAAATACAATCAAGTTTGTACAGAAATCAACACAATTTTATTCACATTAAAATTACATTACACATTACAATTAATTTTATATATACACTTACAATTACAAATAATAGCAAAGTCATTAATGTTATAATAATTACGCCCAATTTTGTATATAAAACTTACAGATCTAAAACCAGCATGTTAAAAGTCTCATGTGCATAAATAAATAATTAATACAATTACCATAAAATTGGTTCTTTAATTAGACATGACAGACATTGACGCAAACATTTGCATTTTCTCACCAACATCTGTTAACTATTAATTGTGTACTTAATTTTTTCAAACACACACATTATCACTATAACTGCCAGACACATTTCTATATTTATATACTAATTTTAACAATTATTATTATGCTGCTGCAAGAGTAAAAGTAACATGCATACATGTAATGTACCAACATAATCACAGTTATGCCTAGTAGAAGATACAATGATCATGTAAAAGTACATTTATCAAGAGCATTAAATCATGAAAAAACTTAACCGTTCTACACATTTACATATACTATACATAAAAGTGTTATTCAGCAGTGGATATATGTGTCTACTGTAACACGTTATTTTAGAAATGGGGCATGAATCGCTGTCATTTATTTGTTCATCCCTTTCACTTATTTTTTAATACAAACGAAATATTGCATACAGCATAACAATACATAATACCTGCATACTTCTGTTCCAAGTTATAAACAAATATTATGAGTTATTTGATTAATCACACTATAAGAAAAAAAATATATATATCAGCATTTAAAAATAACATTATTGACTATGAGCGTGATCAACAGGGTTCACACACTTATAGTCCAGCATATTCCAAGCATGTTTCAAGCACAATTTTTTCAGTTTTCAATATTTGCTTATCTGAAAGGTTTGGCTAAGTTATTGCTAATATTTAAACTGTGACGTTAGTCTCACGTTTTGCTTTGCTAACAACTTATGCGAAATAATACCCATTCAAAGGAACATTAATTTTAGACACAACATCAGTTTGTGCATGTTTTGTCATATAAGAGGGGTCATAATTCGGGCCTTTCAGTTTTCTATATTTGCATGTCTGAATGGTTTGAATTAATTATTGCTTATATTTAAACTGTGAAATTCATCTCTTGTTTTGCATTGCTAACAACTTTTATGAAACAATACTCATTCAAAGGAACATTTAATCACCTATATTTTACATGTAAGTACTTAGCGGGACACTGTCTTCAAAACATGCTTTTGCAGTCATATTAAACACTTTTTTGTATTCACAAACTTTTCCTATCAATTTATTTCATTTCTCAATATATGTTTTAAGCTCGTTGGATCCCAAAATAAGCATTGTTCCAGCACTTTTAAATTGTCCTGGTGAACATAAGCATATTAAAACATTTTCGCTTCTAAGCACGTTTTAAGAAGCAGTTTGAAATTCAAGCACGTTCAAGGATCGTATGCGCTGTGTTCTACGAAAGTGTGTAAATCTACAGTTGCGCTTTTTCCACCAGGAGCAGTTACGTGTATTCTTCATACTTTACTCTTTTAACACAACCATAAAATTCGTTAAGAGTCGTTTTGTATACGACACTGTGTGAATAACACTATCTCAACTACATACCGAGCTAGGAAAGTGTGCCATTAGGCTGGAAATCGGACTTCAACGTCGACTCAAAGTGAGTTAATGGTCGCCGACAACGCGACTTAAATCCAATGCCCAACCGACGTTGGTAAGACGTAAGGGGTTTACCGCGTTAAAACACATTTGTTAATGCACAATAAAAGTTCAGAGGAATTAAAGTGTTCTTAAACATTGTTTCTTCGGACAATATGCGTGTCCTACATATACCAAAACTACAGATAGTTATAAAGAAAAATGACATGATACCAAAACAATTAAACTCATAATAGAAATTACAACATGTATATAGAATATTTATTATAACATATATAATATATATATATATATATAATAAATCTGCACGTGAATCAGCAGTAGTGAAAGTCTATATAACAACTTAAATGCTATTACGAAAAGTCGCCTACTCAACAAAAAAAGAAAAACAACAATTTTAAAGCATGCATTCAATAATCGCTAGACTTACCTCTTAAGGAAAACCCGGTAAAAACATATCGCGGTTAATTCAACTATTAAACATCATAATACATGTACACCTTAATTAAAAACTATAATCGCGGTTAGGCAATAACAAAATCAACATAAGGAATAAGGGAACAATAAAAAAAGAATAAGCTTAATATCTTTTTATCAAAGTTCGCAATATAGGTTCTATTTGTAATTGGTCCACCTCAGGCAATACGTAGTACCTGAGTTATGTCGTAGTTCTGAATAAACCGGTTTGTCCCATTATACAGAATAAATTAGTACAGTTTATATGTGTAAGTAATTGAACGTGATACTGGTTAAGAAAAGGCTTTTTTCAATATAAATAATACTATATAATGGAAATGATGTTTATTAAATGCACTGTGAAAGTATCTATATAAGCAAATAAACAGCACAACGAGCGGGCGAATATTTCGGTGGGTCTCCCAATAGTTTAATGAATCATAATGGAACATGTATTATAATTTGAACAAGGTTCAAAATCCAGCTAGCGGTTTATATACTATTGTCAAAGTTTTCAATAAAGCCATTTAAGAAATATACACCGCTGCAATATTCGTAACACACCACAAATCTTTGGTAGAAGATCACCCAAGATAAATTTCTGTGAAATTATGCCCAAATCAAATGCCAGCGTTTTCTGACAAGAATAAAAAAAATTATGTTTTCAATCGAGCCATATTAAAAAACACCTCGCTCGCCCCCCCCCCCCCCCCCCCGATGGCGGCAAATATGTTCAACGAAACAGTAATTTGATGCATATTGGTAAAAGGGCACACAAGTAACATCATGTCAAATTATTTAAAAATTCCGACAAGTAGTTTTTGACAAGATAATTTTTAAAATGTTAAAAAAAACATGTAAGAGAAAATGGTCCCCCTTGAGGTCATGTTTTTAAACATAACAAAACAATTTATAGTATTTTGGTAGGGTTCAACCTTAAAAGAAACTATTTCGAAATCCATTCATTATAGGCATATATTTTACTGAATAGACGATTTTTAAACTTTTAAAAATAGCAATATAAGGAAAAACGCCCAGCACTGACGGTCATGTTTTCTATGTATCAAACTAATATATAAAGTATGTTTGTAGACGACTACACAACGCAAATTTCTGTGAAATTATTTCGAAATCCAGCTACAATGTAGTAGTTTCGGAAAATAAGATGAATGAAGTGTGCAATATAGCCGTTAAAGGAAAAAGGCCCGGCTCTACGGAATGAAATTCTTGTGAAATTAATTCGAATTATTTCGAAATTCAACCAGTGTTTACTGACAAGAAGATTTGTAATACATCCATATAAGAAAAAAGGTCAAGAATCAAAATAATGAAAAGTAGTTAAGATTTTTCACCTTTTGATGGCCTTTGCTATTTAAGTTACACTCTTCCTCGACCATACTCAATGAATGTCTTGTTCGACATGCCTGGTAGTGTTTTAACATACCTTAAATTAATTACAAACTATATTTATTTATGTATATACAAGTAACAAACAGTCACGAACAATGCATGCATGTACATCCTGAATATCTTCATTATTATCAGCAAATCGTCTGACTAAACTAATAATATGTGTAGTCGTATAATAGTACAATATTGTCAATTTACATCATTGAAAGTTATGGCAAAAAACGTTTTCAGTATTATATTCAGTCCATACGTTCACATATTAAATATGCACATAATCCTAAACCAGTTGCCAATGCATGTTGCTACTATTTACAACAAAAAAACACAAGCATGTGACTTTTTTTCCAATAAAGATGCAAACACAGAAAGTATTAATATTCAAAACAGCATTTGCGTAATAGTTGTTTCTATTCTAGAAAGAAACGAAGCAAAATATTTTGTCCCAAAATCGCTTTGATGCAAAACATAAACAGTTACTATCTTTACAAATGCAATTAATGTATAAGATGTTTTATTACTATGGTGTTCAAACGCTTATTTCATATGCGTTTTTTGGAACAGTTAATATTGTCACTGGGTGATTGGACTGATTTTGGAACTGTTGCTCTGGGCCGAGGAGCAACCGTTGTTACTGGTCCCGTCACGCATGTCGAACTACTGTTTATTACATAGCTTCTATTTATCACATCGATCATACGTACTTTAACAGAAAAAAATCGTATCATGCGATAATATTCCAAACAAATACGTTCCGACCCTTGTTTTTTTTATTTTGAACATGAATTATACCAAAGCTTTAATTCATAATAAATGCATTAATACATCTAATTTACATAACACCAATACCAGAATTTAAATATTTCAGACTTGTTTACAAATGTAGCGCGAACAGTGGCGTCAAGTCACAAATATACACTAGCATTTGTGCGCATCATACTGCGCATGCAACTGTTCGACGAACCGGGAAGTAGTCTGATATGTTTCAAACTTGATTAAAACAGGTATAAAGATTAAAGCCTTATGTAAGAACTAAGGTAATTATATTTGCTTTTTGCATTTAAACATAGACAATATAATAGCATATGCTTATTGCACGATAAACTGCTTATTGCACGATAAACGATGTAAAACATGTATTGCAAGTTAGTAATGGTTTTGATTACATTTTCCTTCTTTGAATGCACACATCAGCATTACAAATAACACCAGGGGTGTACATACAGCTGGCAACTAATGTTACGGATAAATGACTTGGTTTGTCCCGCGGTGTACCTTCTGTGCCAAATATGCAGTATGCATGCTTTTGAGCATGAATGGTAAGAAATTATTAAAATATAATAATGCTAGTTTGCGCATTGAATATGCATTCAGGATTAAAAACTGCCTCAGTAACGGTTATGGTTTCCCTTTGGATTAGGTTTAATCAAGTGTTGCTGATGTTAAAGTATTCCCTTTAACTACTGGGTCTGGACCCAACAAGTCATACATGGTAGCTTACAATGGACAAGACTGATATTCATGCATATAACGAAGGGAACCAAAACGTAGGTCTCAAACTTAAACTAATCTTAATTTCACACTTGTTGAAACACAGTGTTGAGTACCCATTTATTTAAAGTTTATTTAAAAGCGTGTACAAGTGTCAAGTGATGATTATGAATTTCACTCTATTATTTTGAAAAACAATGACGATGTTCTCGTTATCAGAATATGTAAACAAATCTGAATAATTAACATAGAACCGGCATCCTTTTCTAACATCTATGGAAGCCAGGTAAAAAACTTCCATAGGTTCCCTGTAATTCTTGTTTTCGATTATTGAAAGTCAGTAGCCCAAACGCATCTCCGTATGATAAATTAAACATCTCCGGAAAAGAGTAGTTGATTGCTTTAAAAGTGTGTGATGTTCGTTTAGGTGTATAAGTCCAATATTTAAAGGGACCATCTTATTATGGTTAGAGGTGCACCAAGCTGCCAGCTGAATTGTTGATCATAATTATCACCTTTACATAATGGAAACATTTGTGTATGGAAATTACAATCTAAGCGATATAGCACAATTATTAACTATTTACATGTAAACGTGGATCATGCGCCGACTGAAAGACGCACATTTGTTTTTGCTGAATTAGGCATCCATAAAAAAGCATTCCTTAAGAACAACAAAGCGGTGGCCAATTGCAACAGATGTGTTTGAATTCTGACTGGTAAAGGTCCAAGAGATGTCATTTATGCCTGCTGTACAGTTTAGCTAAAATTGCACTGCTATTGTTCTAGTTTGACAAACGATGTGCATACCACAGGACACATTCGTCACTGTCGAAAGAATAACATAACACTTATTTAATCATCAATATGTACAGTCCACATCACATGGTTTCGTTTATTCTTATAAAACAAAATACATTTTTACAGCCAATGCATTGTATTCAGTTCATATTTAAGATGGATATATTTTAGTAACAAATGCAGAATTAAAATGCATGCATTTAATATTGATTACGATTGTTTTCTGCAAGCCCCTTTTAAACTTGAGGACTACGCAGTGTTATACATTTTGAAAAAAAAGAATCTCTATCAACTATGATATATTTACTGTATGACAACTTCGCTGTTGTAACACAGTCTAAAACATGATTACCAAAATGTTCAGCATGCAATCGCTTGTGGAAATAGTCTGTCGCAAAACGCAAAAGCCAATTGTTCGATCGTTTTCATCAATACGACATGTAAACCTGTGTTCTGTGCATTGGCTACTGCAATCACACCGCTAATGTTATTAAAAAACTACGCATATTCATTTGGAATAACGCCAAATAGGACTGAAGCTTAACCCGGAAGGAAAATTGTAGAAAACACAGATTATTTACAATATTAAACTTGTGTTAATTATTGGTAAACCCCAAACACCTTACCGGTAATGTAGTATCCTTCAGTTTCAGCTGGACAGTCGTCAGTGACACTACGGATAACGTTATTTTTTCTACAATGTCGGGCCGATTGTCCTGTTTATATCCTGTTATATGTTTCTGGAACGAAATGACGTAATGAAATTCAATCAGCTGGGTATGGGTATTTCGGTCACTTCACTATTCAACAAGGTACACACACCGCGCACATATACACTGTTTGCAAAGAGACGTGGCAAATATTGTTCAAATGTGCATTCCATATCGCAACAACACTTTTGTATGCGCACATGTGCAACTTGACACATTAAGAAATGTTTTATTTGTAGCGGCAATATTTGTGTGCCTGAACACGTATGGATTAAGCAATTTCAGTACACAAATATAGTAATGATTTAATGGGTATAAATAGATCGTTGTGTTCATTCATAACACACGCAGGTTTTAAATTACAAGTTCAGTGTATTCTTAATTTAAAGCGATATTGCATTCACATATGTACACCTACTTGTGCCAACACATAAACACACACGAAATACTAAAACAACACTGCAACAGTTCCTTAACGCGAAACACTGAGGTTAATCTAAGCAAATAGGTTGATTTTTAATGGGTTTTTTGGGGGGGGCAGAATTTATGAAATGGAAGACATCGTTGTTTCAAGTCGGATACATTTTCAATTGCAAAAAAAATTAAGCGTACGTGTTACATGTACATGTATAGGCTGTCCTATTTTGTCCGATGTCTAATATGAAATCGCATACTTGTTTTTTACACCCGTTCTTCAGTATCAAAGAAAGGAGGCGCCTTGTATCTGTTTACATTTTATTCAATGGGTTGTATAAGAAATATGTTGCATAATGTACTTATTAACAACGATTTATTATTTTTGTTTCATTTTCACAAGTACACCATACATGACTATTTGAATATAATATACTACGTGACATATTAAAGAACGTGAATAGATCTAATGAAGCAATCTCGACGTTTATTCATGAGAAATATTGTTGAACAAATGAGCCTTTGAATAAGTCTTCACATAATACAATCTTAGCGAAATTCAGCACGTCTTAACACGCCGAGATCACCCGTATCATTCATTCATGCAATGTATCCCTAATGTTTGGCAAATACGTTATTAATTGGGTCTTTTTGAAGTAATGTAATATATAAAACAAGTTAATTGGACTGCAAGTCTGGCTTTCAGATAAATCATGTTTATAAACAAAACATTTTCAGTAGGATATAATGTGTGCATATGTTGATACGTTGACTTATTTCTTACTTGAACAAAGCTAGTATTACACGACTCAATAAATATCGCAACATTGTTGATTTCTTTTTCATGATACAACCTCACTCTTACATTCAAA